>LS057979.1:0-10434 GCA_900241095.1 Acartia tonsa
GATGATCTAGGCAGAAGTGCTTGTATTATTTACCCAATAATAATATCTGTTATCATTGGATTTATTCTCAACACAATAATTCACCTTTTGAATTCAAAGAATCGGTGTGAAATTTTTATTATTGTGGCAATTGGCAATATATTTAGAACTCTTTCTTGTGGATTGATTATTACCTACCTAGACTTTTGGTCATTAATTCCACTTTTTATGATAATAACCGGTCAAACAGTTATTTTGTATACTTCTGAGAAAAATATTGAAACAGAAACAGATTCACCATATGGAATAGTTTGGAGTGGGCTTGAGTGGGTAACACTTGCAAATAATGATACATGTGAAATTGTAGATAAAAAACAAACTAGTGAAAGTAGAAGTGTTAACAAATTAATTCCAGTTTTGGATGGTTTTATACAAATATTCAATTTAAATACATTGAATTTTAGATTATTACTCTTTGGTAATATAAGTATGTTGTTTGCCATTAGTGTAATCTTTCATTTAGTCAACTTTAATCTAACTTTCAATTATGAACCAACAATTTTAGATAATTTTATGTTTAAAAATGTTGTCATTGTTATTATTGTGTATGGAATTATTTCTTTAATTCAATTTTGTGTTGATAAGAAATTTTATTTCTTAAAACAAATTATTTTGAATTTAACAATCGTTTTACCATTTTTATTAATGAAAAATTGTAATTTAATGTTTTCAAAAATCAAAGAATTAGAGAGAATAAAAAAATCATATTTAAATATTGAAATAAATATTTATATATTTAGTATTTATAAATAGGAAAATTCAAGGAAATCCTTTCAGAAATATATGTTTACACTTGTTATATATTGGAAAAATGGAGGCTCTGTTAAGTGAAGAATCTTTCTCTCTCTACTTAATATTGAGACTTCTCTAGGGTTGATCCAAATTATTCAGTACAATAACAAAGAGAGACCATTACAGTTCACACATTATGGATCATACAGTACATAATATAAGTATTAGACATGTTTCAAAGCAAACATACTTAAAAACATTTTTACTGCACATTTTTGCCTATAACATTTTTCTTCTTTGTCATATAACAATGGGTGTGTGGTTAATTCTACAAAATATTAATAGTGAATTTAAAACTATGCACTCTGTACTATATATTTTACTTCCATGGATGCCTGGTCTTTTGATGATTCCTGAACAGATAAGAAAATATGTTGATGGTGGACTAAAACAAATTTTATATGTAGTAACGGTTTTTATATTGTTCCCTATTTTACCAACAGTGTTCTTCATTGCAGTTCTTTGTGGACAAATAAAAGACTTAAGACTACATAAAAGTCTAGATTGTATGAATAAAATAAAAGTTATATTACATACCAGCTACTTTATAATGTGCACAATATTTCTCATAATAAGAGGAGATCTCAGCATAGAATTTAAATCATGTTTTGAGGATAAACTTGGTAGAAGTGCATGCTCTGGTTTCCTTGTCATAATAACCTTCATATTGGCTTTGTTATTGCTATTGTCAGCTGTGTATGAAATATGTGATGATTCATCTCAACTTGTAAAGAATGTAATATCAACAATATTCAGAACAAATGTAGCAAGTTTGATGATTAATTACTTGGACTATTGGTCTACAATTCCATTAATAATCATCTTTACAATAGAATATTTATTTATATTCAACAACAAAAGTAAAATATTAAACCAAGATGAAACTGACAGTTCAGCTAAACTATGGAATGGAACAGAATGGATTTATCTTCAACAACAAGAAAATAATTGTAAAAGCAACAGAAAGTTAAAAGGCAATAATGACAAGGATGAAATATCAACACTAACCATAACAGTGATACAAATATTGATTCCTAATCTATTTACAAAGAATTCATTAAGTGTTATTGTTTTGAATTGTATTAACTTATTTGTTCTGCTTGTTATTTCTTACCTAGTTAATTTAAATCAAAACTTTAATTATGAATCAAATATTCTAAACAATCAAACCTTCAATATTTTGTCTTTGTTAATTTTCATCTATGGAGTTATTTCTTTAGTTTTAGAGCTTAATATATCAATCCCATGCTTATTAGATAATTTTAAATGTAATGTTATATTCATATCTATTTTTATATTGTTTATACCTGTTGTCATGTTTGTGTTAAATTTATCAAGCAAATCAACTGAACTTAACATTAGTGTTATTCAACAAAATAATGATATCTACAATGTTAAAACATTTTCCACAAAAATGATGAGTGAAAAAATTTTTGAAGATAACTTTATCTCTTTTGATAGTGAAAATATTCAGTGGAATCCAAACAACTTTATCAATAACAAAAAAAGTTTAATATTTTGTGAAGATTATATCAAATGTAACAGTCATAATGCGAGGCTTGCCATTATTTTTAAAAGTAAATCAAAGAATTTAAGATCTAGCTCACCACAAAACAAAGTAGAGCATAATACAATTTTACTTCAATCTAATTTTTCTTTCAAAGAATTAAAAACTGTTGTAGCAAGAGGATCAAGATTAATAATATCCAAAAGTCACCCTGATTTTAATATGCTCTCATATGTTATTGATTGTAATTCTGAGCTAGGGATTGACATAATGGAAGTTGATTCATCTAATAAAGCTTGTAATCAATTATATATAGATGAAAAGAGCTGTATTTATAAACACACCTGCTTAAAATTTGACAATGGAAATAAGATTTTAAAATATTCTATGAAATGCAATACTCTTCCTAATGATATTTCTTTGTTGAGGAATAAAACCAATATAAAGCAAAATTCTATGATATTTAAAAATGATTTGGAAAGCTCCTTTTGTTGTTTAAATGCAAGCCATTCTTTAACATATTATGGCGACTGCAAGAAAAACTACACGTTTGAAATCCAAACTAATCTTACTTTTATTCCAAATAATAAATGCTTTGGACGCCATTTACAATTTAACACTTTTGTCAAAGATAAAAACTGTGTAACTCAAATATCTTATTTAAGTTTGTGTGTTCAAACTAATGTTGTTAATAGAGAATGTGATGTAGACAATTTTAATTGTTCCTATTTTGCTTTTTAAATACAATTATTTGTTATATCTTTTGTTTTAGAGAAGAATAATTTACAGCAAAGAGTAAAGTTTAGTAACTATGTGCTTTAATCCACAATAAATATAAGCCTAAATCCAATATTTTTTTATAACAGCATATTTTATAGAAAACAAGGATGACAACTTTCACAAGTAGCAAAACACAAAAAAAATTCGTGAATTGACAACTGTTTAAAGCATATGTTCAGTTATCATAAAAAAGGAAGAATATGCAATAAACGTTCACGAAATCTTTATACATTTTTTTGTCTCTTGAAGCATAATTCTACAGAACAACGGACCAAGTATATTGTATACTGGATTCTCATTAAAATTTCAGCTGTCAATATAAATATTAGCCGTTATTCTTAAAAATTCTTTCCTTGTATAAAGTTTAATCTTGATCAAAAAACAAACGATAAAGATTTTTTTTGAAAACTTACTCGTTTTTAAAACATTTGGAATTTGGAAAAGCCACATCTTTGGCTGAAAATTAACAAAAATAGGGCAATTGAATTTTTTTTATGCAAATTGATTACTTGCAAACCGAATCCAATTATTTAAATACTGAATGTTATGAAATCCCCAAAAAAAGCCCTGAGTTCTTATTTTTTAGCATAAAATTACCTTTTATTATTGACAGTTTAGAATAATATACATCTCATTTATTTTCAGAATTAATAATTTTAATAATTAAAACTCTCAAATGATTTTACGCTCAAATTTGGCATGTATTAAAAATTGTAATTTATGCAGTTTTGAATTTAGCAAAGTAGTAGATTTTTTCTTCTAAAAATTGAAGGTTCGTAAATTTGTAATTATTTTTTATTATCAGCAAAGCTACTCTATAATAAGAAATAGGTCCGTCTCTCATTAAGCTACGCTTCTGGGAATCAGTGGTCTTCTCAGCTGCTACTTAAGATAACTTTGTTGTGAAGATTGCCCGGAAGGAGACATCAAATTTCTGTAGGGAATATGTGATTTACTCGCCTTCTATTTCAGATAGACAACTGAAATTTGTTGTTATATTCTTTTAGTATATCCACAAATATCTACTTCATAACTTTGATTGTCTGTCGGTTTGTTATTAATGCTATAGGAAACATTTAATTTCTATATGAAAAACGTAATTTAATCTGCGTCTTTTAAAGTTTCTTTTCATTGCTGAGTCTTCTACTATATTATATGCCTGTATGTCTGTATAAAAACATAAATCCTACAGGTGCTTAATTTGACCGTTCGTCAGTAAGGATTTTCTTTATATTCTATTAGATCACTAGTTGCTTCGCCCCTAGCCTATAGGTTGTGGCGGTGAAGAAAAGCAAAAAAAATTAAACCGCCCCAAGACATGTATAAATTTGAAATGTAGAACCAATTATGGCCAGTATTTTCCGAGGTCTTTCAAATAACAAACATTACCAATTCACATTAAGGGATTAAAAAATTTCATTCTTCCCTACTGTAGCCGGACGTTGTAGTCCTTCTTTTCAGAGTTCAAATTTGTCATTGAATCATTTGGAACATTTATCAAAACCATTTGAAATTTTATTCCTTTCTATCTATTGTATTAACAACGCGCAACAAAACTAATTGGGCCTTCTACAATGATAACAAACATTAATATGAAAATCTTCATCAAAATAAAAATAACATTATCTCTGTCTGTGTGTCTGTAAAGAAGGACCTCGCTTACACCCCTCAACAGAAATCCCCTGAAAATATTTAAAGAGTCCAACTAAGCGGTGCTACTGTATGACTTACTGGTTTTCTTTTTAAAACTACAATTGAAAGTGTGGGGTGGTTTGACTCTTGGAGCGAAGCCGCTAGTAAAAGTCAAAGTAACATTATTTCTTTCTTCCTATTCATAATCATAAAATAACCAAGCTTATACTGTTATATTAGACACGACAAATACTATTTCCTTTTTTATAATACCCATATTTTTTCTCTAAAAAAATAACTATGACACAATCTGGGCTAAAACAATAATACAATTGATTGTGTTTTGACAAGCATTGCATCAAATCTACTTTTCAAGTAAATTAGGTCAGTCTGTTTATCCATGACGCACATATGCATTATGCATGTTTCTTCAAATCTCAAAATAAAAATTTTGTACTCACATTTGAGAAAATTAAATTGCGATACACAAAAAAATCATAGATTAAATCCGGACAAAATTAATAAACCAGCAAATGTTCAATGGCCATAAAAAAGAGAGGAGGAAAGAATGACATAAGAATAGTAGATATTAGGAATGTTAGAAAATGCTCTGTTGCAAATTGTATCTTCACAACAACAAAAATCAGCAATCTATCTTCTAGCGGAGAAAAAAATAAAAATAATGCTACTTTATAAGCACAAAAATACATTAGAACGAAGGGAATTCTATTGTTTAAAACAATACCGACAACATTTTAAAACTATGATCAAAAACATCAAAGATATGTGGAAATCAGTAAAACAAGAATGATAACATCCATAAGAGTGAAGCTCTGAAACAATAGGACAACAAATGAATATTAATTAGAGTGTCAGAACTTAATAAGCAAAATATAAGTAACAACAAAATCGTAAGTAAATTTTTTACATAACTGCTTAAATAGGGGAAACTGAACAAGGAAATACTTACATTAATAGGACTTGATTATTGAGATGCTTGGCTAATAACATTTTACCTTGTTGTCATAGGAATCAGTATTAAAAAAAACAAATGAATAGGATAATTATATCACATAAAAAAGTTGTTGTCAAAAAAGTTAAAAATCAACAAGGTCTAAATGGATGTACGGACATTCTGGTAAGGTTAACGTTAGAGCTAACCGTTACGGACAGACCGACCCTTATTATAGAAAGGCTTGGTTTTCAACATAAAAGTTGCTTTATGAGGTTGAGTATATTTTATTTCTCCCATACCATTACAGAATAAAATAATAAAAGAAGGACAGGCAGACTAGGTGAAGTAAAGAGTAGCTATCCTTCTAAAGCATAGATATAATTCCATACATGGTTATAATTTTATTTAAGCTACTTTATATTGACAACTGATTTACATGGCTGATTAATTGTATCACAAAGCTGTTCCATTTTTTCAAGTTGAAAACACCTTGCAGAATAAGAAAGCGATAGAATGCAATCCTGCTTTGGTTTGATAAATGATTTTACATTACCAACTAACATACATGACTTAGGGTATATATAACTAGTAATGTTAACATTAGTATTTAAAGCATCCAAATCACAATTTCCAAACAGCTCAGCAGCATGTGAAGTATTTATACAACAGTAATTATTTTTTTCTAAATTAGAAAATTTCAGTAGCTTAGGTAACAATGTTTTATTGTGTGAGAAAAACTGAATATTTTTGTTTAAAGTAGAACATTTTGACTTAATTTTTACAATTTTATTTTCCATATTAACACATCTTGTTTGGTAAATTTCATTTATATTTGATAAAACTGCTTGATTACATGGTTTATTTTGATTTTCTGAGGATAAATGAACAACTTCAAAATCATTACAATCAATAATACTTTGTAAAACATGAGAATCAGGATAGTTCTTTGAAATATAAATATTCTTATATTTGTTTAAATAAATTTCAAATGTATTAAAATCAATATTTGGATAAGCTAAAAGAATATTTTTAGTTTTTTTATTGTATGGTGAACTTGATTTATACATATTTTCATGACTTTTAAAGTTAATGACAAGATTTGCTTGAAGATAATCACAATTACTGTTAATATCACATAAAACAAGCTGATTTCTTTTTCCATACTTAAACTCATTGATACTTATATCATTTGATTCAAATCTTGAAATATTTGATAATTTATCAATGTAAAGGCTATCATGAAGTTGAATTTCAGTAATGTTTATTTGTAAGGGAGTTACAGATGAATCTAAAGTAAACAGATACATTTTGGGTGAAGTAGACAAAAAACAATTCATTGTCAATGATATTGGCAAAGCTGCGATTACAATAATTGTAGAAATTAACATTAAACCATCATAGTTCCTAAGTGTTTGTTTAAATCTTACAAAAATTACCAAAGAAACTATGCCAAATATAATCAGAATGGAAATGATTATATTAAAGTTGGAATTATCAATTATATTTGGTTCATAATAAAATGATTCTGAAAAATTAATTAGGTAACTGATTACAAATAAAAGTATCAAATATGAAATATTACAAAGTATATTAGGTAATTTATCAAAGCTGTATATTGAGAATGTATTTGTAATAGCCAATAACAAACTGTTTACTTCACTTTGTTTTGAAAAGTCTTGTTTCTCAGTTGATCTTGATTCTACTTCCTCGTTAGATCCATCTTGTTGTAGACTAATCCATTCAAGGCCACTCCAGATAATTCCACCAGCTGCATCTGTTTCATCTCCATCATTATCAACATGTTTATTAGAATATGTGTGTTTAGCTACAGCTATTTGAAAACTAAGTATTATTGCCATTGGGATTACTGACCATATATCAAGATATACCACAAGCAAGCTTACCACTGAAGATCTAAACAAATTCATTGTTACCAAAATAAAAATGTTCAAACCTTTAATTTCACAAATTTTTAGTCCAGTGATAATATTTAAGATAAATGAAATGATGAATGATATGACTGTTGGGTAAATTAAACAAGCACTTCTTCCAAGATTATCAATCAAACATGTGGTCTCATCAACATCAATAACTTCTCTGGTTATTAGAAATATAACTGTTATGTTGTATAGACTAGTGTGTATTATAGTTTGTATATTAGTCATTCTATCAATATTGTTTAATACACTTGCTGCAGATTTGCACTTACATAATATCATTGTGTAAAGAATGGTAGACAGTAATGGTGATATTATACACAATATAAGAAAACTCACTAGTTTGGGCCACTTTTCTACAAATTTCAATAGATTACTTTCAACATAAAACTCATTGATGATAATTGTTATGTTTGAAAGCCAGGGTAGAGATAGTAGCCACAATGAATATCCAAATCTTCTATCAAACAAAGTGAACTGAGTAACTAAGTATACACCAAGTCCGATATTGAAGAGTAGAAATATGTTACTTAAAATTAATTTCACAGTTAATGTGTAAAGAAATTTTTCTTTTGATAATATACTTCCATCTAAATACATATTTTCTACAGTTTTATTCTGTTTCTGTTCTATACTTTGTTTGTCAAACATTGTGTACAATGTAACTGAGAAAGGACTATTCCTTTGCTAAATATTAAAGAGAGAAACAAAATTTCCAGTTGAGAGAGAAAGATTCTTCACACAGCCTCCATTTTCCACTTCATTTCAACCTAATTTATTTTACATTTTCTTTCCTTGTTATTTCAGTATATAATAGATATATGATAAATGTATCTTTTAAACAGTAACAAATACCAGAGAATTTTATTACAAAAACCTATAGTTAAAATAAAGTCCAGAGCTTTAACAATCAATTTCAGATTATATGTGTAGTTTATAATGGTTGTAGAAAAGTAGAGTTTTGATTAAATATCTCTGACTTTTAGTTTAATTTATCCTAATAATGATGAATTAATATCTAAGAATTTTTCATCATTTAGGTGTGTTATACAAATGGGGTGAAAAAAATGCCTCCTTTTAAAAAATTGAAATTGCATAGCTTTTATTAAAAATAGAAAAATGATATCTATACCATAGGAATTTTTAAAAGATCTGCTTTACGGAAATATCTATACAATTTTTTGTACTATTCATTGTTAAGGCACTTCATTGAAGAGAGTGGGGAAGGTTTGAAGATACAAATTTACGTAGATCAAGAAGAGTTTCATCTTGTGCCCAGTTCACAAACAACTTTTAGGGGTGGACTGATTTATTCTGTAGGTCAACCTAAACAAGTACAACTTACAAATGCCATTATAGAACTGGTCAAACTAAAGCTTCTTTAGGTCACCTAGAATTTCCAGAGGTCGACCTATGTCTTTTGTAAACTAGGCTTTCTCAGTTTAACATCAGTAGCATTTGAGTTTTTCATTTTTTTATCTATTTGTCCTACATCCATCTTACAAAATGAAAAATATATTTAAATGGTAGAACAATCTACAAAAAGAATTAATTTAATGCAAATCATTTTGAACTACTTAGAATAATAAATATTACCATAAATAACTCCTAAGGGAAGATTCCCCTTAGTTTTTTAATTTTTAATTTGGTTAGCACCAACCTTTTAGATTGGCTTTATGTGTCAATTGCACTTTTGGCTATAATTATTTTACAAACATATTTCATTTTTTTTTGTAAAATTAAACTTTGTAATCTTACATTTACATATTTACTTAGTTAGGAATAAAAATAGTTTAGTGGTTTCATTAATCTAAAAATAATTACATAGAGCAGTTTGGAAAAAATAAAGTTTAATAATTTTTTTACATTGCCCAATAGGAGTTAACACAAAGCATTTATTCAGTTTTGGTTTTAAAGTTTTCTTGATGAATCATTTACAAAAATAATCATTAGAAAGACTCTAGTATTATACTGTTAAGAAGGGGACATTCTAGATTAAACTTATTTCTTTTTAAGTATTCTCATATTTTGGGGTCAGGGTTTTCATTGCATTGGTCTATACAAAGTAATCCAAACTTTTTCATAATGATTAATTTTTTATCATTATTCATTATTCATTGTTCGTTAACCCATCCCTTGAGGTCTGTGAGTAGAACATATATTTATCAAATGCTTTGCAAAATAAAAAATTGTAGGAAATTTTTACAATGCTTTATTTTCTTTGCTTATCATAATTTGAATGAAATATATTAAAGCAAAGGTTTTATTGTTTGTGAATTGAAAAACCTTACATACAGTCTAAATATTTGAAAATTACAAGCTTAATGTAGATTAACACATTTTTAGGAAAAGATAAGAATTAAAAGTTTGAGAAAAGTGGTGGAAAATGGAGGCTGTGTGAAGAATCTTTCTCTCTCAACTGGAAATTTAGTTTCTCTCTTAAATATTTAGCAAAGGAAGAGTCCTTTCTCAGTTACATTGTACACAATGTCTGACAAACAAAGTATAAAACAGAAACAGAAAAAAACTGTAGAAAATATGTATTTAGATGGAAGTATATTATCAAAAGAAAAATTTCTTTACACATTAACTGTGAAACTAATTATAAGTAACATATTTCTAATCTTCAATATTGGACTTGGTGTATACTTAGTTACTCAATTCACTGTGTTTGATAGAAGATTTGGATATTCATTGTGGCTACTATCTCTACCCTGGCTTTCAAACATAACAATTATCATCAATGAGTTTTATGTTAAAAGTAAACTATTGAAATTTGTAGAAAAGTGGCC
>LS057980.1:0-10433 GCA_900241095.1 Acartia tonsa
AAACCACCACAGGAGCAGTAGGTATATTCCCTGAAGAGTAGAATCCGATCGGTTCAGTGGTTACCGAGATCTTAAGCTTCAGACGGAAGGAAGGACGGACAGACAGACGGACGGACAGACATCAAGCTACTTTGTATTATAGACAAAGGGGCGCGAGTTAATTTCCCCCACCTTAAGTACCACAAGAGGATTCTAGGGGCGTTACCGCTAGTATATAAGTAAAGTACTCATGCTGTCGACGAAACTACCAGTCAATTTTGGTCTCCTGTCGTTTTCAGTTAAGGTCCCTTTAATAAAATACCATTAAGTTATTAACATTCTTCCAGGTTTAATATGATATTTAAAATAAAGCTATGAAAATATATAGTTATTTAGATATAAAATCAAATGAACAAAAAATAGCAATCCTTCTATTCTTACTTTAATCCATTTAGATTTGGGTATTTAATCTTTATTTTATTTACCTTTTATCCGATTATTTTCACAAAGGAGGCAATTTGTAGCCTGATTTAATCTTTATATAAAAGTAACAATATGTCTGTCAGTGTGTCTGTCTGTAACAAAGGATTTTGCTAACCGATATGATTTCTTCCCTCCCCCCCTTACAGTGTCTCTAGAGGCCTCTAGGAAAGTACATGCTAGTAAATATAATCTGTTAAAGTTGCTTTCGTTTAAATGTTTAATACATCTATATAACAAAATGTATTTACTCATTACCCATCAATTACCTCATACGGGCAAGGCTGCTGTTATTGTTAAATTTTCCTTCTATATTTCAATATATAAATGCTTTGCTACTTATGAATGTTGTCATCCTTGTTATTCTAAATATTATCTGTGCACTTTTTAAAATCATGAAATTTAAAATTCTTTGAATTATAAAACAAAATTTCTATAATGATATTCCGGATAAATGTAGTAAAATGATCTTTTATTAATACCTACACATGTTATATGAATAATAGTTTCATGTGTGCTAAATTGGAATGTTAGCTACTCTAAAATTAATTTTTAAAAGCGAAGCTTTTCTGTAATTAGGGTCGGTCCTTACGTCATGTTAGAATTGTCCTATCATTTCAAACTTTGCAAGTTAATTCCTGTTGTAGTAAGTACAATGTTATAAGCGAAGCAGTTCTATAATCAAGTCCTGAAAATGTAAGTATTTGAGAGTTTTCAACAAATTTACTAACAATTTGTTTCATTTTTTATTCATTTATGTTCTGATTATTCATTTCTGACACTCTAAAAGTGTTAATGTTCCTTTGTCTTACCGTTTCGGAGCTTCGCTTTTATGGATGCTATATAATTTTTAATAGTTTACAAAATCCTAATTATAATCAGCAAGGATTCCCTACAATGAAAAACTCGGTTAAGTGTTTAGCGAGATTGTTAGACTTTAATAGATGTATTTTCCTAAACCTTCGCCTCTTATGGACATCTTTTAATCTTGTGACATATTGAAAATTGGTAAAAGAGGCCCCCTGTACATTCAATAAAGGTTTAAGCTAAATTATTGATAATTCTAATAAAAAAAAACATAATTGACATATCTATATAAACATGAAATAAAAAAATGTATTCGAGATTCATTTCCTTTGTCCCTGTATTAAGGGAATATATTATATAATTTGGTTATAGTCCCTTCCATGACAATGCCTTTTAAGGGGCGATTTGTCGTATTTTCACAGTAGCTTTTGAGAGGTTATTTTAGGTTAGGTTAGGTTAAGTTTAGTTAAGTGATTGCCCCGCTGGGTTAGAGCCCTCCGCAGGGACTAGAAATAGGAGAAAAGCTACTGTTAAAATACGACGAAACGCCCCTTAAGAGGTGTTGCCACGAAAGTGACTATACCTTTTTATTTTCTTTGTTTGTCTGTCCAGTCGTCAGTCTACCATATAAGTATAAAAGTAGTTTCATCAGCTGTTATCAAAGATAGTCGGATAAATTCTCATACGATTAGCATTCTATCACACTCTCTCTTTGTTGATAATGAAAATTGAGACAGGCTTCTGAAACTCTCTGTGAAGATTCTTCTGATCATTAGCCAATAATATATAGGTTGTGCTGCTTTTTATATGTTTCAAAATAATAGGTCAATTATATCAAACTTTATTGAGAGAAAAGTTAGAAAGCAGTTATATCTGATATTTTGGAATAGGGTATGGTATTCTAAGAAATGAATGAAATCAATTTTCTAGGGTGTAATTGAAGATAGAGATGAAAAAAATTTCCCTGGTCAATGAGCATCTACTAAATAACTCAGTTGAAACCCGCGATCCTGGTTCAACACGTAGCGCATCCGCTCGTCGCCGGGGAGGTGATAGGTTCAAATCTCGGGCCGACAACGCGTCATAATTAAAGACGTTTAAAATAGTTCCTACTGTTGCTATGTCAGGTGCGCGACATAAATAGTAAGAGTAGGGGGGGAATGCCTTGGCCCATAAACAGTCGCGACTCAATACCATGCACAGTTAGAACTTTTCAGACAAAGGTCGTGCAATCAAAGGGTTGGTTGTCTGGTGGATGTTACTTCACCTAATATCCTTGGGTATTAGAGTATCGTATCCTATTACACGCGGATGTTGCTCTGGAATTTTCCTTACATCACTTAAATCGAAGGAGAATCCCGCCCTTACGAGGTGATGGTAAAAATAACTCAGATTGTATGTCTGACTTTCAACTAAGCTGTATTCTTCTAAAATTTATAATACTTTGTCTCTACGTCTTTTAGGCTGATTTTTTAGAAATGTGTTAAAAGTTGAGTTTTGTTATTTATTTTTATCCTTGTTTGAAGAATACTTGTATCTGTAATATTTGAAAGTAATACATTGTATATAATATTATGATATAATGATATTTACAAGGTTTCATGTCAGATAGTTTCATAGATAGATAGATAAATACAGGGTGCTTCCCTTAAACTGGCCTTTATCATAAAAATATCATTTTAAAAGTTTCTGTACAAGTTTTCCGTTGGAGGCAGATGACCTTTCAGAAACTTTAATTTAAAACTTTGTTTTCCTAACAAACACATGGTGGTGATTGAGTAAAAACACTTTCTTTTGTATTTTAAAGCTGTTTTAAGTGGGTGACAATGAAGTATAGCACCTTGTATTAACATAATATATTTATATATCTTGATGATTTTATGTAATAGTAATTTATTATCAAAACTTTTTTTCCTTAAAGAACAATTTATTATTGAATATTCTATATTTTTAATTCAAAGAACAATTTAGCTGAAACAACCTGTATATGATTTCGTGTCAATTACATAAATAGTCAGGTACGATACATATTATGTGGACTAAATATCAAAAAAGAATATATGTAAACTTAGTTCAAACATATTTGCAAAACGAGAAGAAAAAAAGGTTTCTAAATGGTAAAATTTTCTCATCCGTGGATTTTTTGGATAAGCTGCGTGGCTGGTTGCGGCTAATTCTTCGAGAACAGATTCTACAATCCACGGCTGTCAGCGGCTTAGGCTTGGCGGCTGTTGCTCATGTTTACTGAAAAAAAATAGATAATCTAGATAGATATGTAGCAAAATATCTAGAAGTTTAGTTTATTATATTTACTATCCAAGTTATTTTTTAAAAATCTATATACAAGCTTTCTATCCTTTAGATAGCAAGAGAGATAGAAATCTAGATTCATGACAAGTACTGTAAATAAAGACTATATATACATACTTTCTATCTAACAGATAGCAAGAGCGATAGAAAGATAGCTAGAATTTTATATAGTTTCATGACAACTAGAATAAATATTGATCTTTATTAACATGAAAATGTCAAGTTATACCTGGAAATTTTGATTTATACGGAGTATTAATAGTAGCGTAGCTACTCAATAAACAGAATATCCGTACGTCTCCTTTTCCGTCTTCGAATCCAATTAATTTCCACTTTATTAGAACCGGGTCTGAGAGCCATACTGAAATATCGTGTAGCATGTCTGATGAAACTGATGTACGAGGTACTGATGAAACATAAATTAATCCAATTTTTTTTTATTGTACTATCCGTGGAAAACTGTCTATAATATCACTTACATATCCTTAATGCTAAGAATAGTTTACCTTTATATTTACTTTGTATTTGTATGGAAATACACATTCTTGTTATACTAGAGTCTTTTTGTATGCTTATGCTTAAAAAAACGCTATCTCAATCATTTTTTTAGGGAAAAGTTCGGCAGAAAATGTTGCAGTTTAAAAACTTGTTTGAAGACCCATTGTTCACATTCTTTGTAGATAAGGTTAGGTTTGGTAAGGGCTAGAATAGTCCCGCAAGGATTTTGTAATTTCAACCAACGTAATTAAATCTATTTAATAAAATTATTTTACTGGAATGAAGGAGACATATGATAACACTGAAAACTTTTATTGGTTGGTAAGTGCAATCTAGCAATGTCCTCATTTTTACCAATATTTTTTACAGAAGGGATGATTTAGTTCATCATCATTGGGGACATACATCAATTTTATGTTCAAGGTTCTATCCCTCCAGATATCTATTACGTCATTAATTCACCTATCCAAATATCGATATATTGTCAAACTAAATAGAAAAATATTTTGTATGAAAAAAAAGATGGAACCTTTAAATTCTGTTAAAAATTGACAGATTGTCATTTAAAGTTTTGGCTTGGAAATTTACTGGCATTTTAAAAAGTCTGTAATGTTAATGTGCATGTTTATCAGTAATCTTAAGGGATAAGGCAGTATAAGATAAATTGGTTTACATCCGGAATGATGATAATCTAATTTAACCCCTCTGTTATTAGAATTTTAAAAGTTTGGACACAGTTAGATATATGTAGATACTTTAGTAATGAGAGATATTTACAAACTCCTCACTCAAATATATTATGGTACTATAGATTCTTTATTAATAAGAGTTACAACCAAACTCCTCACTCAAATATATCATGGTGGTATAGATACTTTGATAATGAGAGATACACCCAAACTCCTCACTCAAATATATTATGTTGGTATAGATACTTTAATAATGAGAGATACACCCAAACTCCTCACTCAAATATGTCATGGTAAAGTTTCTAAACCAAATCTAGAGAAATATAAATAAATAATGATTTCATGACAATATGGAAAGGTCTCGCTGATATTTGGGATATTGTTCTCTTATTTAGTAGCGTAGCTACTTCTCAACTAGGGTTGTTTCTGTACATCCATACGTCCGTCGATCTGTCGTCTTTTCGACTAAGTTACGAACGTAAATTGTCGAATTGTAACTACCTTGTTTAATGACCTTTTAAAAATGTTTAGTTATGTTAAAATTCTTTGAGTGAAAGTATATTTATAAAAGTGTACAACATTCTTTAAAAAGGGGGGGGGGGAATTCTCTTCAAGCTTGAAACAATCTTAAGACCAGTATGTATATTAACTGTAAGCGAGATCTTAAGGAATAAACGAGCGGACATACAAACAAACATCATTCTTTTTTATTTTTTCTAATTATTTTTGTTTCTAGAAAGTAATTTACTTCTAAATGTCAAGTCAAACTATATTATAAAATTAGATAAATGCATAAAATATTAATCCAAATTTCGTGATTTTGTTAAAAGCATGAAAAAGAAAGATATTTTTGGTGGAAAAATACTTCAATTTAGTTTTCCCAATAGGTTTGTCATATTTTATTTTGGGGTTTTAATTTTATCTTTATGAAATTTTTAAACATAATCTAAAATTACTTATTCACATGTTGAAATTATTTGAAAGTCAAGGAGGAAAGGCTCAATTAAATTAAAGTAAGTCAAAATCTACTTAAAGAAAAATTAAGGTGTTGATATTATTTCTTCGTAACTGATATGCACTTCATAGATTACTTTTAGATAATTTTACATATTTCTTATTGGTGCTTTCCCACAAAGTGCCCTTTGAGCCCCCTTCGTATTTTTTATAACGAGTTTTAAAAATATGCAGGGAAAAGTATTTTTTCCTATACCTAACTCCTTCAGTGGAGCCTGATCCTGCGGGGCTAACCGGTGCCCCATACAGCATAACCTAACCTGACTTAAAGTAATAAATAAACAAACGAAAAAATCACTCCCTCCTTTATTTTTTTGAAATTTATTTCGAAATAAAGAGGGGGCCGGGGGTAGGATCTGTTCTATTCCATTTGAAACCGCATAGCATATCTATTATTTGTAACCAAGTTGGTCTAAAGATCAGCAATGTCTGTCGTTTTAAATGTTTTTTTTTTAATAGATGTGAACGTACTAGTTATTCAAATTATATAAATTGAATATTTAAAGTGATAAAATGATGATATGCATGCATCTTTAACCTTTTAGAAATAACTGTCAGAGATATTTTTTATATGCATTAGTGGTTTTTACTTTTTGATATTTTTTATATTCATTTGGTATAAATACATGCATCTAACAAGGATGTCCACATCCTTAAATAGCGAAGCGAAAGGTTAACTTTAGAACGGACCGACAACAAAGTAAATTATAGAAACCCTTCCCTAAAATAACTATGTTCCCATATATTTTGTTATATTTGAGAATTATTTGTTGAAAAAGCTCTGTTAAAATATTTATATTAAACTAACAGCTACTCACCGTAGAAGCCTCTAGGGGCAATTACGTTAGAAACGTCGACTCGCCTAACCATTTTCAATATGAGTTTTAAAATGATAATTGAAAAAATGGGGGAAGACATTTTTTATTGGGAGGTTGTAGATACCCTCTCTAAGAATAGTTAAAAACTATAAAAAAAAAAAGCTTCATTGAAAGGGGGGCAAAATCGGTTCAGCGGTTAGCGAGATCCTTTACCATAGACAAAGATTTATATAATAGGACAAACATATTTGAGAATAACATGTTTTAAAGGCTCTATTTAAGTTAATGCCTGTTCTCTGATAATAAAAGTTGCCAAGCAGTTTATAGATCTTAAGTAACACACACCAACAACAACCCGCGGCTTTTGCTTAAATTGTATTCTGCCTGCTTGCTGTCGAGGAGGTATTGGGTTCGAGTCTGTACCTAATGGTGTATACTTCTGCCATGTCTTGCACGAGACACTAACAGTTGGGGTGTAGAATGGAATGTCTTGGCCCGTAAACAGACAAATGGGTTTGTTGTCTGTTGGCTGTCACATATCTAAATATTCATAACTTTTAGAGCAACATGTTCAGTTAAAATGTAAAAAATAGAAAACACCGACAAACAAACAAACATTCGACTACTATAGGATATGAAGTTATCCTCTAAATCTGATTGTACTGTAATAAAAAGTCCTTGTATCAAATTTGCAAATAAATTTATGTTTTTATTTGCATACCATTAGTAGTAGGACAAGGATATTGTACCTGAAGAAAATTTAACTGTTATTCAAGTTCAGCATTGTCATTAATTCTTTCTACTTTTTTTACTTAGGACTTCTAGAAAAAGATCGTGAATTATACCTAATATATATTTTAGAAGTATAATTGATAATAGTTTTCTATAGTATAATATTATAGACAGCATTTCACGGATATCA
Organism: Acartia tonsa; assembly: GCA_900241095.1. Lineage (NCBI taxonomy): Eukaryota > Metazoa > Arthropoda > Copepoda > Calanoida > Acartiidae > Acartia > Acartia tonsa. Next base: position 7,518 of record LS057980.1, read on the forward strand.
AACTGAAAAATTATAACATTCAAATCAGTTTTGTTAGATCTGAGGGGCCGAAGTCCCCAGCCAACAAAACTTTATCTATTTTTTGATTTTTTTTTAAATATTCATGGAAAATTGTCTGAAATACGATGCTATACATGATTTTTCAGTATAGCTGAATTCTAATCCAGCATGTGTTAATCGGTTTCGAATCCATATAGAATTTTAATAATTTGTATGGTTAATTTCTAGGCTAAATATAAACAAGGACAATCATATCCATAAGTAGCGCAGCAATATAAGTCTAAGAAAAAAAAACAGTAGAAAATTAAGCATAATTTATTAAATTGTAAATAAAAAAATCACGAAACCTTGTAAGCCAGTTTGTTGCTCTACGTCGTGACACAGCAGTTATTAGAACAGAAAAGCCACTGTCATTCAATTGAATTTTGTCGGCAATATAGCCTAAAACATGCCCAGGACCAATAATGAAAATACTTAAGCGATCTCTTCTATTCGTTTAAGAGATATTATTGGACCTGAACAGTAGCACATTTTACTTCTTCATAATATGTTATACTTAGACTTCTTGCTATATTATCCTACTTTTTTTCCAGGGGTGATTTATTTTGGACATGTAGGGAGCTTTACTGTAAAGAAGATCCATGTCTTTTCAGAAGTTAGCGAGATCTTTCTGTTTAAGCAGACAGACATTCTGTTACTTTATAAGATGATGAATCCTGTAATGTTTCTTAAATTACGTCTGTAGAATTTTGACGTGAGAGGTTAGCAAAAACCATTAATAGTTATTTATCGAATCGGATTATGGATAGCTTTCCGTGGATATTAAAATGAAAAATGCTATGCATGATTTTTCAGTATGGATGAGTACCGGTTTTAATCCACCGGATTTAAATCAAAAAGTTTTAATTAACACAATCATTGAAAACTATTTGTTTGGATGCGGGTGTTGGTGTTATCATCGAGTAAAAGGGCGGATACGCTAAACCCCTCATTGCGGTTTAAGATTAGGAGGGTGTGTTGTGTACTGCCCCCGTTTGCATGCCTATGATCAAAATTACTCATATTGATGTTATTTTATTGATGACAGTAAAATTAAATCGATGTTCTAACTTTTATTGATAAAACACCTTACATCCTTCCTAACCGTTCTTTTAGGGGCTGAAAGGTATTGCCATTCATTTTTCTCACATTTAAGTATATTTTAAAATTTCTATACTATTCACTTTATTTTTAAGAGTTTTGATTTACAAACAATTAAACATAATTTTATAGGCAAAACGTGAACCTATTTATATTGCCAATAAAAATGACGTCATACTGGCCTACCAGTGGCCAATTAAAATGTATATTGGCCTGCCATTGGCAATTTAGTCTGTGTATTGGCCAATCATTGGTCATTTGTAATATATGACGTCAATATATTAAAGACACTATAAAGAGCTTCTAAACAACATCTCTAAAATCAAGTTTGATATGCAAGTATGTCCATAATTACTACTAATAATTTACTGCTTATTACATAGAATTTTGGTTCCGAGAAATGTAAGATTTATGTTCGATTATCAAAAAACGTAAATGTAACACTTTTGGGTATATTCAGGATTATATAGGGGGGGAGTATCCCTCATTACAATGAAATAACATTCCTCCAAAAATCGTAAGGGGGTGTGCTTCCCATTACAAAACCCTGCGCACGCCGTTGATTGCAGGTGTAATCGTTTTCTTCATAGGAAAAAAATCCTCCCCAATTAATAAATCAACAAACCCTTTTTCCCCTAAAATCTAAATTCTAGTCAGAGTATCGGAAGTGGTGGTGTGTTTGTTTAAATTTAGAATTTGAGGGTCAGGTCATTTTCATAAACCATGGTACTTGTCAACTTCAGAAAGTCGGGTGTTTACAAAAAACAACAATATAATATAAGTAAGTTGATGACTTTCTTTCTGTATGTATATAAGTCAAACTGGTATATTTTGAGCAATTTTCTTATGGGGTTTGCTTTATAAGCAAGCAAGTTTATGTTCGTTAGTTATTACCAATGATTTTTAAAGTGTTTAAAAACTTTGAAACTTTTCTTTAAAATTTTCTCCAGTTAATTGTTTTGTATAGACGTCTTAATCAAATAAATAATGGGAGGGGAAGGAGTACATCTGACTGACTGACTACATCTGTTTTGTGGGAAATTTTAGTGGGGTGAGGGCCGGGTGGTGGGTTGCTTAAGATTGTAATAATAGGAGCATAGACTAAGGAGGAAAAGGAAGTGTGGGACAGATAGATAGATAAATGGATTTATTATTACTTTGATCTTATACCAGATTATTATGTACTCTAATAAAGTAAAATTCTGACTGGCTAAAATAACTACTCCTTTTAACCGGCCCCTTCCCATTAATAAATAAACGAACTGACCAATTAGTTATGTCCACGTTAGCAACCTAAATTGACGATATTTTTTCCCCTGTTATAATATCCACATTTATTCTTCTACATCCATTGATAGAAAGAAACAGAACGGGAGATAGCAAAAAAGTTGCTCCTATTTCGTGTTTGACAGTTTTAGGATAGTCGCAATAACTATGTTTTAGCCATCCGCAGTCACAGACTTTTAATACAGCTGCTGTCAAGCCGTACATGTATTTTTGCTAAAACAATTAGGACTTTTCTGACTTTCCAATCAATTTTCGAAAACTGTGTTTTCGATGGATATAAATAGAATACTTAGTGGATATTGTGACAGGGAAATTTTTATCATCAGTTTAATTTTAACATCTTACTACTACATTTTTTTATTGAAAATAACTGTAAACATTAACAGACGGATGCTGCACAATCTAAAGAATAGACGTGCTTATTATAAAAAGGGATGGGTAAAGGGGGCGGGGACAAGGGCAGGTGTTTATTTTGGTTTCTATGTTTTC
>LS057981.1:0-10433 GCA_900241095.1 Acartia tonsa
TAAGTATATAAAATTTGACGTTTTTTCTGGAACACCACTGGTTATTTTTTAGGTCGGGACTGCTGGGACAAACTTCTAGTGGACATTTCTCTACAGAAAGGAAAAGGATTAAGAGAGAATAAAAAAATCTTTTCAAGTTTGAAATGTACCAAAAGAAAATGTTATCTTTGTTTATAAATTTAAATTCAAAATTATTATTATTATATTTTTCTTTATATTTAATTGTTTTTGTAAAGAATTTTTTATTGTTTTGGGTTATAAGATTAATTTTTTCTTTGGAGGGAAGTGGTTCTTTTCCCCAAAATGAGACAGAGCAAAATGGCACCAAAAAATGACGTTATACAATAAAGTTGTCCAATGAGAGGCAAGTATACATTGTAATTGACCAATGGTAAAATATATACTCGCCTCTCATTTGTTATTTTATCTATGACGTAATTTTTTTGGTGCCATTTTACGCTGTCTCCCCCAAAATAGTTATAAACCTACCTAGGACCGATGAGAAGCTATTTTGTAAGGGAGAAGCATATCAGTTAAGTGGTTAGTGAGATCCTTCAGTTCACACAGATAGACATCCTGTTACATTTATATGGACAAATGGTGCTTAATAGACACTTTGAGAGAAAGCGCCAACGGTTCATTGCTTGCCTTCTTCTTTTTACATCCCATAATAGTTTCACACATCCTTGGAAAGTGAATCGCTGTGCACACCACTGGTTTTAGGCTTTCTTATTTAACAACATGATAAAATCACGAAACCTTTCTAATAAAATGAATGATTTTCCCTCCAGGAAACTAAAGCCTGTACGTTACCCAGTAAAGTAATGAAATAAACCTTTGAAATTGCATCATTAGAATGCCAACATTTTTGATAGACTCTGGGAGGGTTTGCTTTAAAGTGAAGCAAAAAATCACCTTTTATTTTTAACTCATAATGTTTGCTGCTGATTAAATTTGTAGCTGACAACAATATTAGAATTTTATAAAAATTGTAAGAAAACTTGCATTATAATCTGATAACTGTACAGACATGAAGAGGGAATCTAATTTTATAAAATTTGCCATGCAATTTCAAATTCTAGAAAATATTTTTTTTTCTGCATAAAATTACTTTTTCTATATTTTAAATATACTTTTTTTCCGTTTTACTTTTGAAAATTATAAGTTGTTCAAAACTTTAATTAAGAAAATTTATTTATTACATCGTACGTATTATAGACATTTTTAGTATAGCTTAAAATATCTCTAGCCGCTTGATTGATATAGTTCTCCTTTACAGTGAAGCTTCAATAAGCCCAGAGAATGTTTTTAACTATTTTGAGGTAGAATAAACCCTTGCAAGATAAATATCCCCTTAAACATATTTTTTTCTTTTAACTTCCACCCCCTATTCCCCTAACAGCCTCTAGGGACGTTTTGGGGTGTAGTCACTTGTTTTATTACTTTAGGCATTCCAATCTTAACCAATCATAGCCTAAAACCTGGGCATACCCAATACTAGACTATTAGACTATACTAAAATATTTCTGTTCATTTAATTTAGTTCCTAAAACCAAGAATGAAAAAGCTTGCAAACACACAAACACATAACTTCAATATATTTTAAAATTTCTATTTTGAATAATTTTTTTTCACTGTGCCATTGAAACAACAAGACTTGATTAAATTCTTGGAATCTTGTGGTTGGTATCCATACAATACTGTTATATAAAAGTAACAGGAAATCTGTGATATCTAACCGCTGAACCTATATGATTCCCCTTTCAGTGTAGCTTCTTATAGGTCATGGGAAAGTTTATAACTATTTGGGTGAGGATTCCACACCTCTCACGAGAAAAAGCGCCGCAAGAATAAGGTGACCACTTGAAAATTTCTTCAGGGAGATTTATTAATATCTTATTCTGGTTTTAGGCTATCTTCCTACTTCCTTCCCTTTTCTCTAGCTCTAGATGGTAGGGGTGAAGCTGCTAGTGTAATTAAAGAAATATTTAATAAGATTGATTACTTGATACAACAGTTAATCATGCGCCTAACAAATAAGCAGTTAGTAGTTCTATCCTTATGAGGCAGGATATTATGAATGTACAACTGGATATATATAGCAAACTTTTAATTATATTAAAGAAGGGTAACTCAAACCTCCCTTAAAAAAGACATAGAAAGAAAAATTGTTCTCTTCTAATTTTAATACTTTATTTATTTACCAGCGGCTGCACTACTAGCATGTAGGAGCTCTATATTTGAAGGAGTAATGAGTAAAGGAAAATAGCCTATAACCAAACTTAGATATAAAAGTTGAATAGCCTAAAACCATCCAGGGACCTCTAAGGAGCTTCCATAAAATGGAGAACTCAATCGTTTCAGTAGTTATAGAAATCTTAAGCTACATCAAATTATAGGCTAGACCATCCCATTACCCCTTTCAATGGGCCCAAAAGTTCTATATGGGCGCAACTGCTAGTAAAATATAAAAAGTAAAATTTGTAATTTTATGTTGACACTAACCAAAGCAATGAGACTAATTTCTATGAAGTCAAAATTGAATAAATTTAACATAGAAGGAAAAAGAAAAAAGGTACATTAAATTGTAGATGGGTAGAAAATATACATCTATCCCTGATTATAAGGGTACAGTACAATGAATAATAATATCATATCCATGTATCCCTGATTATAAGGGTACAATACAATGAATAATAATATCATATCCATGTATCCCTGATTATAAGGGTACAATACAATGAATAATAATATCATATCCATGTATCCCTGATTATAAGGGTACAATACAATGAATAATAATATCATATCCATGTATCCCTGATTATAAGGGTACAATACAATGAATAATAATGCCTTTGTCAGATAAATGATTCCTTTACTTTTCTTTTCATCAATATTTCCATATAATTACCATTACTGTCCTAACAATACAACCAATTAATATACAGTTTACATAGTAGCGTTCCTGATAGCATGCCTTATCAAGGGGTTTGGTAACGGGTTAAAGTCTATATAGACCACAACATAACATACTAGCAACGTTAAAAAGGTAGCTACTGCTGCAAGTGACAATAATATTGAGAGTAAGGGGAATCCTAATCTGCGACTGTGGCGTAACACATTGCGCGTCCGCTCGTTGACGGGAAGGTGATAGGATCGAATCTCGGCCTGACTCCGGGTCATAACTTAACGGTTCCTTTTGTTGCTATGTCAGGTGCGTGATATAAAAAGTTAGAGTAGGAGGGAATGCCTTGGTACAAAACAGGCGCAACTCATTACCATGCACAGTAAGGACTTCTCAGACAAAGGTTGTTCTATCAAAGGGTAGGTTGTCTAATGGGAGCGTGGAGAGGTCTTGAACCCGAAACGACCAAACAATCAGCTGTTACATAATGTAAACACTATATTGTGTTACTTTTTTCTTTAACACACCTTTCTATTGTATGTTTTAATGTATTTTTTATGCATTCCTTTCTTTTCATGGTATTACCAAGTCGAACACTAACTTAGTTTTTAAAGGCAAAGCTTTTCTATAATAAGGGTCAGTCCATCCGCCAGTCCGCCCGTAACTGATAGTTCTTTTCGCTAATTTAGACATGTTATAATTGTCTTATTGATTTCAAACTTTGAATTATGATTCCTATGATAGTTAAGTACAATTTAGAAAGCTTAGCAACTCTATAATTCTTACAAGAAATTCCGTACGTCCATTTAAAACATTTTAACATTTTGACAACATTTTTGTATGATATAATTATCCTATTCATCTGAATTTTGGAATAATGATTCTTAAGACAACAAGGTAAAGTATTATCAGCGAGGAAACTCTATAGTCAAATCCTAATAATTAAAGTATGTCCTTTTTCTGTAAACTAAATTTTTTGCAATTTTGCAACAAATTTATGTACAATTCTGTAATGTTCTGCTTATGAAGTTCTGACACTCTACTAGAGTTATTTTTCATTTGTCCTTCCTTCTGATTTTAGAGATTCGCTTTAATTGCTGTTATCATCCTTAATAAACAAGGATGACCTTTACCACAGCCCTTAGCAGGGAAGCACAACAATAAATTATTGATGGACAAACGGAAACTGAAATAGAATTAAACAGTTAAAATAAATGTAGCAAAATTTGAGTTAGCCCAGAATTCCTACACTTAAAAACTGACCCAAGTCAACAGTATGTTGTTCAATTAAAAATACTGTTCATACACGGTCATCAGTGCTTTCACTCATATGAATGGTCCATTTATCTATCTATCTACCAGGCAGCAGACGGACTTAGTGTTATAGATTCATTAGGCTTGGTTAAAATAAATAAGAAATAAGTAAGTAGAACAAATTTTGAAAAATTATGTTTTCGATATCAAAACTAAAACAAAAAAGCACTAGAAAATTGTTTATATTAGTTTATAAACCTCCCCAGGACCTATGTAGAAACTGCACTTTACAGAGAGACACACATAGATCCTGTTACTTTTTTTATAAGGATGCGATGCATCTCTATAATCAGGTCTAAACAATGTGGGTCTAAACTAAGTTCAAGGAATACTGTCTGCCATATTTATATATCGCATGAGCAAAAAATTTGTCAGACAAAAAGTTTGAAACAAATTTAGAATTTATTACACCTGGATGTTACAACAATATGACGGTCATGTGTGCAACAGTTCTGTAAGCTACCTCTTTCTGCACGGCGGGGCAGACATAACACATTTTCAATAGAATTTTTCTTTTTTAAAGCTAAGCTTTTCTATAACTAGGATCGGTCCGTACGTTACGTCTTTTCGTTAATTTAAACTGGTTAGAATTGTCATATCGATTTCAATCTTTGCTTGGCGATTCCTGTAGTAGTTAAGTACAATTTAGAAACGTAGCAACTCTATAATCGTTACTAGAATGTACATACATCAATTTTAAACATGTTGATTTTAAATTTTTTAACAACTAATTTTTATGTGATAAAGTTATCAGAATAATCTGATTTTTAGATTAGTGATTCCTATAACAACAAAGTACAATGTTATAAGTGAAGCATCTCTATAAAAAAGTCCTAAAATGTAAGTATATCCTTAAACAATATCCAGTATTTACGCAGTTTTCAACAAATTTACTTACACTTTTGTTTCGTCTTTTATACATTTATATTCTGATTATTCAGTTCTGACACTCTTACTAGTGTTAATGTTCGTTTGTCCTACCGTTTCATAGCTTCGCTTTTATGGATGTTGTCATCCTTGTTTATTACAAAATTTATAATTTAGTGATATTTAAACTTGTAATCAATGGGAAAATAAAATTTTGAATTCAGTCAAAAACAAAAAAAGATGGTAAAAGTAATTAAACTAAGGATGCTTTTACACAAAGTCACCTGTTGAGCACTATAAAAAAATCATAAGGGGGATATCAGTGATCAACATGCACTTTGTTTGAAGGTACCAAATTAGGTGGTAAATACAAAAAGAAATATAACAAAGCAAAGCTTTATAGAACACTCTTGGTTGTTCTATAGAGGGTAAACAAATATAAGAAGGAGTTGGAAGAGGTTGAGAGAACAGATCGTATATACAGATAACTATCTCCCTCCATTTTTCAATGACCTTTTTCGTCTGCTAGCAAATTGTTTTCTGCTACTTGGCTGTGTTAATATTCCTGTTACAATTGGTTGATCTTCAAAGACCCAATTGAGAGTCGGTACAAGGTCATTGCGATAGGGAAATACAGTTATTTATCCCTTTCTCCCTCTAGTGTTTTATTCTAATGTTGAGAGAATAGAAATATAAGAATAGAAGCATATTCTGAACCCTTTTTTCGTCAAATCTAAGAAGGAACATATAGATATACATAAACTGGCTTGTAAGCGTTACAGACTTTAGGAAAAACAGACAGACATGTTAAAAGAAGTTTCATTTTTAATACGAAGGAAGTCGATTATATTAATAAACTGAAATTTGAATTGTTTTTAAATTCAAAGATTTATGGTCGAGCTAGAGATTTAGATGTGGGATAGTTGTGCCATTATATATCTATCTATCTATCACTCCATCTATCTGTTTATATGTCTTTCCATCTATCTATCTATAAAACGAAATGTCTATCTGTCTATAAATTTAACTAACTGTCTATATGTCTTTCCATCTATCGTTCTATCTATAAATCTAAATGTGTACAGTCTATCTATATATTTATTTAACAAACTGTCTATATGTCTTTCCATTTATCTATCTATTTATACATCTATTTGTTTATCAGTCAACCCATCTATGTATTTATCTAACTTTCTATATGTCTTACCATGTATCTATCTATTTATACATCTATCTGTTTATCAGTCCACCCATCTATGTATTTATCTAACTGTCTATATGTCTTTCCATCTATCTTCTATTAATCTAAATGTCTATCAGTCTATCTATTTATCTAACTAACTGTCTATATGTCTTTCCATTTATCTACTTATCTATTTATAAATCTATCTGTTTATCAGTTCATCTATCTATGTTCTATCTAATTGTCTTAATGTCTTTCATTTTATCTATTTATCTATTTTTACATTTATCTGTTTATCAGTCCACCCATCTATGTATTTATCTAACTTTCTATATGTCTTTCCATGTATCTATCTATTTATACATCTATTTGTTTATCAGTCCACCCATCTATGTATTTATCTAACTTTTTATATGTATTCCATGTATCTATCTATTTATACATCTATCTGTTTATCAATTCATCTATCTATGTTCTATCTAGTTATCTTAATGTCTTTCATTTTATAAATATATATAATAAATGATAAATATTTATTTATTGAAAATTTTGTAATCGTACGATTTTTTTAATGATTGAATTGCTGGATTATTCTAAAGTACATAAACTAAACTTTCTGAAATTCTGATTGTGAATTACAGAAACGAAAATTGTACCATTAACAATATTTTAAAAGGACATACTACAAAAATTCTTTTGTTTGATAAAAATCCTAAATAATGATTTTTTATTTTAAACTTTTTAAGGGAAAAAAATTTAGAAAATTGTTCAGTTATTTTTCAAAATAATATTTTTTGCCTTACTAATGATGTTTATAAAAGTCAATTTATACCATTTTTAATGTTTTTAGAGTTTCCTTTCCTTTAAATTAATTCCTTTCCTTGCAATACTTAAATTAAAGCAACAGGCGAGCGTTTTAAATTATAGCGGTCAACTTACCTGCCTGTTTGTGTCAAGTTGGGTGAGTTAGGCGTATAGAAGGTTAAATGGTAGGAAGTTGGGGGTGAAGGAGAAAGGGGAGGGGGGAGGGAGGCATTTAGCTCAGTGCACCCAAACTACTTGGTTGCAATCTAAAAATAGAATAAGTCCTGTTGCTATGTTCAGTCAAAAACACAAAAAAATGAATAACATTTTTTTTCTCATATTAATAAATTTTTAGACATGAAACATTTCATGAAAAGGAAACAGTAAATTGATATACAGTTCTATTTTAAATGTTATATATGAAATTTAGTTTTAACAAGGACAAAATTAAAACTAAAAAACGCAGCAACAACAATGTTTTAGATTATAAAGTCTAAGGTGTCATCAAAAAGAGATGGACTTTTATGACGTCACACATGACACTTTAGGCTTTCTCAGTGCATAGACTGAATTTGCGCATGCAATCTTCGTTGGACGGATTGACGAACATACTAATGCGAATGTCATATATAGGCAGCTTCGCTATCATAAATATATTTTAGCCCCATAAGAACACCCGCATTTTATATATAACGGTTAACCAATTATATAATACCAAAAAATATTTTTAGTAATTGCTTAGTTTTAGAATAGATTTCTATTGAAAGAGTTATCATATACCTTATCTATAGGAATATAATGATGGAACAGTTATATTGATTTAAAACTCTAAATTTAATTTGTTTGTTATAATACTAGCGTATAATTCACTAATTTTGATTGTACGTCCATCTGTCCGTCTGTCATACGCCGTCTGCTTTGGGGGAAATCATATCTTTCTCTCTTTTTATGATCACTGAACATCCGTTCACTCTATCTGTTTGTTAAACCTTTCACCTTTTTGGTTCTTCTACTTCTCTACTTATGGGTGTTGTCATCCTTGTTTTTGTATAATACAGAGGCGGCATAGCTACTCTTTTAATAAATACTAAATGTGTCATTTTATAGTCACCGGACTACTCTATTACCTGTCTATGTCCGTACGTCGGTCTGTATAAAGTGTTCTAAATTTCTATTTTTTTACTATTTTAATATTTACACTTTACACAAAGATTTGCTTCCCTCACTTTGAATGACTGGATGTCTGCATGTATTGCTTAGATTTCTATTGATTAAAATATTAAAATCTCAGAGGTATATTATAACCACGTTATATTATTCGTTGGCTCAAGATCTTTGAATTGGTTGATTCCAAACATTTCAAACAATATTTTTGATCTACAGAAGGGGCAATCTTCGTTGGGTACATGTATCAATTTATCGTCCATTGTCTGATCCCTTAATATTTTTTATAGATTACCAAATTGATATATAAAATGGGAGAATTGGAGACTAGTATATTTGACCTGATTAGCCAAGCAGAGCCGGAGAAAAAGTTGTTTGGCCTCGTCAATTCTGGTGTTGAACTTACACAGGTTTGAAGTAGAGTAGATGCGCCTGAATAGAAAAAATGAGAGGAGAAGTGGGAAAGAAAACTCCCAAAAAGATATGTATTTTTATGACGTTACACATGACACTTTAGGCTTTCACGTCAGTCTGTTATGATTTAGGGTGATAAGGAAGGGGACATTGGGCTGTGCATTACACTAGTCCCCAAAGTTTTATAAGTTTTCTTATTCGTTGGCTTAACAACTTGAATTTCGATTGAATGGCACATCGTTGAGTGTCCAAACGTTTCAAACACTAATTGTAATCTACAGAAGAAGAATTTTGTGTATTAACATTGGGGATAGGCCATTGTCTTATCCCTTTAGATCCAGGATAATAAATGCTCTACATAACAGTTGTATGTCGGTTAGTCAGTCTGTCATAATTACCTCTTTACATCTATACATTCATCCCCAGTTTTTCTCAGGAAGGGAAAGGACATTAGGCTATGCATTACACTAGTCCCCAAAGTTTTATTTTCCTGTTTTCTTATTCGTTAGCTCATCAACTTTGGGGACTTTTATTGAATTTCGTTTGATTGGTACATTAAGTTGAGTGTATTAACGTTTTAACCTCTAATTGTAATCTAGAAAATGGGTAATTTAGGGATGTACAGTACATCAATTTATCCCCCATTGTCTTATTCCTTAAGACTCCTGAGAGTAACTGCTCTATATATATTATTTTGTTTTGGTTAGTCAGTTTGTTTGATTAATATTTAAACTTTTTAAACGGTATGGGAGAACCAAGATTATCTCGGCTGCTATTTAAGATAAATGGCATCAAATATATATCTTACAAGGTCCAAAACAAAAATGAGTTCAGTAATTTTTTATTTTAGAGATATCTATTTTTTTAGGAATGTTGTCATCCTTGTTGAATTAACAAATTATCTTTTAGGGACTCATAATCTATGGATCCATGGGATTGGCTCTGTGGCAGATGGGAGTTATCATCAGCCATCTCATTGCAACAGGTTAGGGGCGCCTCCAGTATGTCTTCCAAACCGATTAATATCCGCTAGATTAGAACCAGTTCTCAGCCATACCGAAAAATCATGTTTTCATAGCATCGTTTTAGAGAATATTTTTTTCACGAATATTAAAACAAAAAAACCATACGATTAATAACAGTTTTGTCGTTCGGCCTTTTTGGGTCTAACAAAACTGGTTTTACTTTTAATCTCATATTTTTTTATTTTGGTATCCGCGCAAAGCTGTCTATATTACGATGCGATAAATATCTAAACCAATCTACCACCTCTCTTTTCCCCAAAAAGTTAAAAGCTGCTAAATTCATAAATCTATTACTGTCTCCATATTGTAATTCTTTTTTTGTAGCAAAGCTACTTTATAATTTGAAATTTCCGTTCGTCCGTCAGTTCGTCTGTTTGTAAGAAACGTAAAAAGATAACGTAGTTATCTGCTTTTCAAGATAAACAACTGAAAATTTCAATTTGTCATTTATACCAATTTTTAGTCGTTTACGTGATCTAAGTATGTGACTTTGAATATATATAACTAGCGGCTACGCCCCTAGAGGCCTCTAGGGGCACTTGAGAAGGAGAGAGTCGAATTTAATAATTCAATTTCTTATTTTAGATTTTAAAAGAAAAAGTAAAAAAAAATTTTGGGGGGGGGGTGAAATTTTTTTTTTTGGGCCCCCCCCGGGCCCCCCCCCCGGGGGTTTTTTTTTTTTTTAAAAAAATTTAAAAATTTTTTTTTTGGGGGGGGGTTTTGTTTTTTTTTTTGGGGGGGTGGGGGGGGGGCC
>LS057982.1:0-10433 GCA_900241095.1 Acartia tonsa
TTTAACGAACACTGTCCCTAAAACAGTATAGAAAAAGTTCTGCAAATAAACCCATTTGTTTTCAATAAAGCAAACATCTTCTAAAGTTATGTCTTAAAAGTTTTGAAATAAAGTTAAAATAAGTTTTCCCTGATAAAGGTTTACTGATAATCAAAAATATGTTCTAATCTATTTCTAAGTTTCTATTCAGTATGAGAGTACATCTAGACAAAGGTTACAAAATAAAAGAGATGATTAGCAAAAAATAATTTTAAATTTCTAATAGTAAGAAAATTTCATGGCAATTTTTATATTTTAACATCAAAAGGCGTCGAGATAGAAGAGATGGGCGAGTTCATCACCTTCCCCCACCAATTTATTAAGGACTTTTTTAGGGGTAATAGCATAAATAGGTAATGTAAAATTTGGAGACAAAAAATATAAAAAAACTAAAATACTCAAAATAAAATAATTTGTTACTTAAATCCGTAAACTTAAATGCAAGGTTTAAAATCGATAGGACAATTTTGACATGCTTAAAATAACATTAATGTTGATATTCATTGCATTTAAATCGGTTTTGGATGGACACCCACTAAAACAGGGGGGTGAATGCGGGTTAAAAGCATAACACGTTTGGGTTTTAAATACCAGCTTTTTGCTGGAGCAAGAACAAGTATGTCCATTAGTGGAACATCAGTACCTATCAATTACCTGCTGTCCATGAAACTTAATGGTATAACAACCTAGGATAACTAAGAGAAGCAAAATATCTCCTTTTCTGTCCCAAACTCCAGTTTTGGGCCAATGCACTCGCCAATACTGTGTATATCAATGTCACGCAGCTGACATAGCAGCAGTAGAAACCATTTTAACGTTTTCAGTTATGGCGCTGTGTTTTGAAAAGAATAAGACTCGAACTTATCACCCTCCCGACGAAGAGCGGTTGCAGTACGTAGTAAGCCACATCAGTAACAAGAATAACAATTTTGATAATATGAAAGCAGTGTGTATATCGTTCTAAGCTCGAAAAATTTGGAAAAAAGTAAAACAAAAAAAAACAAAAAAATTGCAATATTCTAATGGAATAAGATTCGCTAAATATTTGGTCTTGTCAAAGTTCGTCTCAGAAATTCGGTGTTCGACCTCATAAATAGTTTAGTATTCCTACAAAGCAGCTGAATGTGGTAACGATAAAATAACAAAATACATACACAAGAACAAGCTCTGAAATCAGATTGTAGGCTGCACAACATAAACACCAGCTATAAATGATTGGAAAAGAACAATTCTTAACTTTAATATCAACGATGTGATAAAGAGGTATCGCAAATGTAGTGTATATCATTTTCCAGTATGGCTTCGAAACCGCTGGATTAGAACAGGTTATCAAACATACTGAAAAATCATGTATAGCATCGTATTACAGATAATTTTCCATGAAAATCAAAATAAACCTCGGTGCTAACAAAACTGGTTTGATCCTATAATTTGCATTCCAATATCCGCGGAAAGCTGGATATAATACGAAGCAATAGATAACTATTCTAATAACACATAACAAGAAACTAAAAATAAAAAATGCATTTGGGTACTGCAACAAATTGTAATTCATACAAATAAAGCTATTCTCATAAATAGAGCAGCAATACCAATCTAAATTAGCCATAATTATTTAAACTTATTTACATTAAAAAAAATTTAAATCCCACAGAAAAGAAGACCCTAATTGTTTTATATCATACAAATTAAACTATGTCATATTGATTAAATTAAAGATTAATTTTTATTTGCAAGTTACCAAAGGCTTAAATACAGGTATAAGACTAATCTGTCTTTTATCTTATTCCTGTATTATCAAAGTAAAACAATAAATGGAGCATGAGCTATATGTAAATCTGTCCACAGGATGGGGACCCTGTCTCGATTTTGTATTGGTTATTATAATAGCGTCGGAAATATAATCACAGCCGGGTCCAAACAAACAGAAAGCAATTTGCCAGCAGAAGAATAGGGTCTCACCGCTTGGGATGAATGGATAGTTGTCTGGATTATACATCTAAACTAGTACACATTTATCCATCTATCCCTGCTTTGAGATGGTCTATTTTAACCTTTTGACGTGTCTGCTTGTTCAAATCTAAGTTTATGCCTTGTTCTCAAATGTGCATGAAAAACAACCAAACCAGTTTACATTTTTGATGAAATTTACCTTTTAGCCCTATATTAGTAGCCGTTTATTTAATCAAGATCTCGACAGCCGCACATAGGCCTCAAATTTGAACCCACCTATGTGGAAAAAAAGAAATTCCGAAGAGATGGATTGTCTATTCAGGAACAGGTTTAGACATCTAGCTAAATTTTAAAGTTACTACCGGTTTCGCCCCTAGCTTCTAGAGGCTTTGCCCCAAGAGGTTTGATCAACCTATTTTTTCGTATTTTTTGTATCATTGGAACAAACAGTTGGAAAATCCATTCTTTCTCTTTTGGAGCAATAACCCTCCCTCAATTTTTTTGTCGTAATAAAACATAATTGCAGTTCCTAAAGAAATCTCCTACCCTGCGGGAAATAACAATCCATTTTAATTTCTATGGTATATATAGGAATCTTGCAGTAAATTATATATCAAAATTTCAGACTGGGCCTTCGACCTATGGGGCTAAAAAAAAGTTTTTATTTTTTTTTCATTTTAATCTGAAATGTCAATAATGCGATGCGATAAATAATCATTAACGTCTTCCGTCTTTCCGCAGTTTGGCCGAAATTCGAACCCAGTACCTACAAGCGACGAGCGTTATCGTCTGGTTAATTTGAGCTTGTTAGAATTATCCTATTAATCTAAAATCTAACAAATGAAAATGCATAACATTATAAAAGGACATGGGATAATTGTTGGTGTAATGGCAAAAAATATTATGTTGCTAAAATATCATTTCAAAAAACGTGGTTTACCCGTCTGGTATCAAAAGATGAAATCTCCAGGGAGGTAAGGAACATTGACAGTAAAAATAATCTACAATCCTTTATCCTCCCTATATTTACCCCCTAATATAACATAACATTTATTCAACTTTATCATGGTTAATAACATAAAATAATAATAAAGATTATCAATTGTAATACAAAAGTAATGATTCAAAAAGTCAACTAAGCCAATTTAACAGGGATCTAAAGGGGTAGTATAATAACTGACAAATTGATGTACATCCAAAATAATGATACACAAAATTACCCCTTTTGTAGATTGAAATTAATAATTGAAACTCTTGAACTTTCAACTTAATTAACCAATTAATCAAAATTTATCAATAGTTCCAAAGTTGTTAAGCTAACGAATTAGAAAACATTATCATAGAATTTTGGGGACTAGTGTAATAAACGCCCATTGTTTTCTCTCTCTCTCTCTCTCTGCCAATTTATTTATTCTTTGTAAAAAATAACTTCTCATTTATTGTCCTATCCCTAAATCCCTGTTAAATCTTATTTCATATTCATGACTAAATGTGGGGCATTAAATTCAAATAAACAAGAACAATTATTTCAGATAAGCGCAGCGATAACAAGATAAAACTTCAATAAACTGCAAAGATTGAAGTAAAAATATAATGGAATGTTGGACTTGGTGAAAAGCATGCTCCATTTTTACAAAATAGGCTAAAAATGTGATCAGTGATCAAATTTTTTATAAAAATATGCACTTTGATCAGCTAAAATGGTTAAAAAGCTTTATGTTAAATCGTTTTAGCTTTATTTGTAAAATATCTGGCATTTGATTAGACTTAGAAATAAATATCTATCTTGTAAGAACTTGTCAAGATAATGTAAGGTAAACAAAGAACATCCAAGCTTTTTTATTTGGGGGAGGGGGTACAAAATGATATAAAGATTACCCCCAAATGATTGGGGGTGGGGAGTGTATGTAATCTTTATAGCACATAGGCAAGGAGGTCGAATTTTCAAAAAAAAAATTTGGTGGCGGATAAAAATTCAAAATCTATTTCATACCCCTAATTTCATTATAGGGAGGGGGAACACCCCTGTACCCCCCCCCCTTGGACGTCCCTGAGATAATACAACAAAGCTAAATAGACTAGACAAATTTGGTCCAAAAACATATAATCATTTATTCGAGTAACCCAAAAAGAAAACATGCCTTTTTTGTACACATCTTCACTGAAAGTGTCAAATTTAAAAAAGGATTCTGAAAATATTGTACAACGAACAATAAATCAAGCTTCCCACACAAGTTTATAAAATTTGTCAATTTTGGCGGAAGAGAAAGGTATTACATTTTCAGGAAGGACTTTTGATTTATATGCCATTGTCCTATTCCTATAACAATGATTTGTTGCAAAAAAATGTGCAGAAAAAATATAGGTATGCATATCAACAGTGTAAAATGTCAAGGAAGGTTATTTATTTGATTCTGTGAAGCGAAGCTCTTCTAGCATTTGTGTAATGTATTTCTATGACAGTCCGGGAGGAAGGAGACGTTAGAAAGTAGATTACACTTTACCCAAAGTTTTATTAAAAACTTTAGGCAATTTTATTTAATTTTGATTGGTTAGTTCCAAACTATTTGTGTTCTAAATGAAACATAACAATGGAAGGTTTAAAAACTATACAGACAAGGTATAAGAGCATTTGGGAATAGTCCCTTTCGTGTCAACGCCCCTTAAGGGGCGCTTCGTAGTATATTTGAAATGGCTTTTGATGTTATATTGTAAAGGTTATATTGGGTTAGGTGATTGCTCAACAGGGTTAGGCAATTGGTCCCGCAGTGTTAGAGCCATCCGAAGGGGCTAGAAATAGGAGAAAAGCTGCTGTGAAAAAAACGAAGAATCGCCCCTTAAGGGGCGTTGTCACGAAAGGGACTACACCCGAGCATTTTTACTATATAATAAATTAGTGATCTAAAGGGATAACACAATGGCCGATAATTGGTTGTACATCCCCAATGATAAATAACTACTTTTATCATATTAGATTTTTTTTTACTTTTATCATTTGACATCTACCCCATACATTTATTTATTTTTTTTCCTTTCTATGCATTTTATAGAGAAACTAGTAATAGACTGATCAAAATATTTTAACGAGGCCGCTACAAAATATATTTTAGTGTAAAAATGTGTTTAAAGAAATACTTCACATATCGTAGCCATATCTTTTTAAAAACTTTCAAAATTATTTAGGTTCTTCATATATAATCTACTAAAATGTCATATTAACCAATCGATATATTATTACTTGGATGTTGCACCAGATTTTCATGTACTCCAATAAAGTGATGCTCGCAGCTGGCTAAAATAACGATACCCCTAATCCAACCCCTTTTACCCGTCCCCTACACTTCTACTGGATGGACGGACTGACCAATAAATGAAGTAAATATCAGCAAGCTAAATTGGCGACAAATTTTCCCCTGACAATATATCCATTATTTTTACCATTATTGTTTTAGATATTTTTACGATTGGACGTTATCATCCATGTTCAGATCTGTCTATTCTAAAACTATTCAATTGCGCATTTTTTACCATTTACGATTTATGCCTTTTATCATTGAAGTCAATCCACTAAAAAATTAATATCATACACATAGATGATTATTATAGAAAATTAATAGTTATCTATTGCATCGTATTATAGACAGCTTTCCGAAGATAGTTAAAAGATAGATTATAAAATAATTCCGATTGGGTTAGAAAATTGATACTCAATTTGATACAATAAATATTTTTTCAGTATGGCTGATAACCAGTTATAATCCAACGGTTATTAGTCGGATTCGAAGCCTCGAAACTGGAAACTTTATCATTTTCTTTTTACAGCGTTGAAGCATTAGTGGTCACCAGGGCTCAACAGCCGCGCGTCAGCCATGACAAAGCCTCAAATTTTGATGCTTTTATTTCTTTTTGAAAAGAGGATTGCCATATTTAGGTCAGGTTTAGACTTCCAGCTGATTTTTAAAACTGTAAAAAGTAGATTTCCCTTATGCTGACGCACGGCTGCCGAGCCCTGGTGATCATGACATATACTATAATGACAACTATGGCTAAACTAAGTCAAGGAGGAAATATTGAACTGTAAATTACACCGGAACCAAAAGTTTTATAACCACGTTATCTTATTCGTTGTATCAAAAACTATGAGTTCTTACACAATTTTGATTGGTTGGTTCCAAATTTAAGTAATCTAATGTTAGTAAGTGGCAATTTTGTTTATCTTCATTAATTTATTGTACTTTGTTATTATTCAAACGGAATTTTTATTTATGGTAGCCTTTTTGTTTAGGTAATATTTAGAATCTGATTTTTCTTAAACCTATCCGTTTCTAAGATAATAAATGTCTTTTATCATTGAATTGTACATTTTATAAAAATTAAACTTTTAAAGATCGTGGATATGTCAGGAATAGGGATTTGCTAACTGAAGAATAATCTATTTTGCTTCAAGTTTAGTTAATTATAATGATGGAAAAAGTTTAGTAAATCATTTAAATTTGGTACAATATTATAAGCGAACCATCTCCATAATCAAGTCAAGTATTAAAATTTTAAGTATGTTCTTAAGTATAATCCTCTACTTAAGCATATAATAATATTCTGTTCTGATACTTTACAATTGTTAATGTTCGTTTGTCTCCTGATTACGGAGCTTTGCTTTTATGAATGCTTTCATCCTTGTTTAACGTTTGATTATCTATAATACAAAGTAGAATGATGTCTTTCCGTATGCCCGTCCGTCCCTTAAGATCTCGGTAACCACTGACCCGATTGGATTCTACTCTTCAGAGAATATACCTACTGGTCCTTTGGTGGCTTTAGGCTATTTTTTTGGGGGGTGGGACACTCCCAACTCCCCTAAAAACAAAAAAATCCCCATTTTTTTAACGAATTTTTGCGAATTTTGCAAATTTTACTATATAATAAAAATATTTAGTTTAATATTTATGGGAAAAAGAATAGTTACAGAAATTAGGTTTAACACCAAAATCCAATTATAATTATTTATTGCATTATAGACAGCTTTCGGCGGATATCAAAATGAAGAAATTGATACTAGTTTTGTTAGCCCCGAGGGGCCAAAGGGCTGGGCAAACAAACCGGCCATAACCCTGCGGATATTAAGCGGTTTCGAAGCCATACTGGAAAAAATAAAGATATTATTTGAATTAAAACCTCCAAACATTTTTCTCTGTATCCGTGTGTGTGTTGCTTTGTTTGTGTGTGTATATTTATGTGTGTGTGTGTTTGTATGTGTAGATGTGTGTGCGTGCGTGTGCAATTCTATTGTAAATGCTTCACGTCAAAACAAGCAAGACATACAACTAAACACAAAAGAATAAAATGCAAATGCTTAATTCATTGACAAGATATTTATATAATTCGGATATTATACTTTATTTTGCATCCAGAAACCTATTAGATTAATTAAGAAACAACAGGGATCTACAGGGATAAGACAATGGTCGGTAATATTGGTCGTTATTTATACGTTTACACACTAACTAAATGAACCAACCAGTAAGAATTCAAGGTCCCCAAGGTTGTTAAGATTATTATAAGACTTTTAGGACTAGTGTAATAAACAGCCAAATGTCCCTACCCTCCCTAATTAAACACAAGCTAAAGACAAACAAACAAGCAAAAAAGAATAAATTGCAAATACTAAACGAATCTATTCAAATAAATTGTCTATGGAATATTTTCAGGGATAAGAGATAGTAGCATATGCTAAAAATTGATTACTTTATTTTGTTAGCCTTTGGGACTTCAGAGGGTACAACGGACTGAACTTTATTTGTCATTGGTAGGCCTTAATATTTTTTGGGTAAAGGTTAGATCAGAATTTGAGTGGACGAAGTAAATTCTCTCAAAACTTTCAATTCTCTCAAAACAAAAGAAGTGTTTTTTTGTTGTTTTTTTTGGGGGGGGGGTAGTTTTATTTTCTATTGCCTAATTATTTAATTCCTGGTAGTATAAATTATCTATTGGCATATCCCTTTAACCCCTGGTAATAGTTGAACATATTTGTTGCAATACAAATGGCCCACAACGATTTATCATTCTTTTTACTGCTCAAATTCAAGACATTCTAGTAAAACAACATAAAAAAAACTACCCTGCCTTTATTTATGTACGTAATTATCCTTGGTTAAGATAAAAAATAATCCTTTTAAACTAAAAAGTTACTCTATAATTTTAAATGGCTAATTATCAGTAAGAAACATTTTTGGAAAATGTAAATTGCAAATATTTATTTTTATGTCAGATATTAATTTGCTTTTATGATTAAGGTGACCAAAAAGCTTATCTATAACAAATATATTTTCAAATATTTTAGAGTTCAGTAGAGATATGTATTTTACAAAGCTACTATGTTGTATTTCACTAGCGGGTGCAACCCTAGCATCTAGGGGTTGTATATTCGAAGGATTGTGTGTAGAAAAATAGCCTAAAAATATCTTAGGACATCTAAAAAAGCTTCACTGTAAAGGATAATCATATAGGTTCAGATCCTTTGCTACAGACAAAAAATCTTACTGCTTTACTTAATAGGATATGTAAAGTTACCTTAACATGAAATGATTGATAGTCAGAATGTGGAAACACTTTGTGTATATTCAGGTGTAATCATACACAAATCTTCGCCAATTCAAATCATAATTTTTCATCATTGCGATCTAGGACATTTTACATAAGTTGGGGAAATTTAAAGATAATCCCTAACATAAAGCTGTCAATTTTATGTAGATACTGATACTTAAAGTCTGAAGGAAGGAATATCCTAAAGATTTTAAGCATTTAAACCAAAAATGTAGGGAGGTAGGGGACAGTTGGCTGTTTATTACACAAGTCCCCAAAGTTTTATAGTAACGTTTTCTTATTGTTGGCTCAAAAACTTTGGGGACTCTTATTGAATTTTGTTTGGTGGGTTCATTAAGTTCAGTGTACAAACGTTTTCACTACAAATTGTAATCCACTGAAGGAGTAATTTTGTGTATCATCATTGGGGATGTACATTAATTATCAGACATTGTCTTATCCCATTAGATCCCTCTTTTTCAGGCATGATATAATGTCCTATCGTTTTCAAACTGATTATTTCTGAAGCATTGATGTACAATTTAGAAAATGTAGCAACTCTACAATCTTTAGCCCAACGTCCGTATGTCCATTCTAAACATGTTATTCTGTGCAGTACTATATTAATGTTTGGCATTTATTATTGCCAATCTAAACTTTTCGACCTCTTTTTGGATGTTGTTAAGCAGTTCTAAGCCAAACTATTTTCAACGAATATTAAATAAATCGTAAAATTTATATCAGTTTTGTTAGTATGGGCCTTCAGCCGCTTGTGGCTAAAAAACGAGTTCTTATTATATATATAATTTTCCATTAAAAGCTGCCGTTAATAATACGATGCTATACATAACTATTCTACATTTATAACCTTACTAAAATTCTCCTTAAACGCGCCCACAAAATTTAATGTTATTTAAAATTTATATGCGAATTTAGACTTTTTTTATTGGGGTAAAAGATGGAGGGGAGTGGCTGACTTTTGCGCTCCTAGCATCTAAGTGTTTTGTATTCGGTTAGGTAGGGAAGGGCAGAAAAATAGCCTTTAACCAACCATCCCAAGCCTTAAATCTGAAACTAAAATATCCAAAAATCATTCCTGGTCCTTTTTTATCCCTTCCTTTTATGGAGAAAATATTTGGTGCATTAGTTTTCGAAATCTTAAGCTGCAGACAAAAAACCTTATTACTTTATAAATAGGATAAAGCAAAGTTACTCTTCAATTAATTTAACAATTAAATGGTATAATAGTTGAAATAATTAATTGCAAACGAAGATGATTATGTTCATAACACTTATGATCAACATTTTAAAAAATGCAACATTTTAAATGGTAAAACGACATACATTCAAAGAGTTTCTGTTTTGCTACGATTCCCTTAACAATAAAGATTTAGAATATACATTGATATTATAACAGTGAAAAACATTGTAGTCAATTTAGGTTGCCAACTTGGACATCACTTATTAGTCAGTTTGTTCATCCGGTAGGAGGGAAGGGGATTGGATAAGGGGCTGGAAGTAGAGGGGTCATTTTTTTATCCAGCTACAAGTTTCAAGTGTGCATGATAATCTGGCGTAAGATATAAGTAATAAATAATCCATTTTAAAAAGATTAAAAGTTCAAAAGCCAACAATAATTTATTGTACTTAGAACAATGAACGGGCAGTCAAAATGTTTAGACTAGCGTCGCTCCCCTTAACACTTGAATGTAATAGATTTCAGAATGTTATATCTTTACTTTTGAATGAAATTATGTTAGTTTTAGAATAGCTAAGCTCCCCATAATAATAATAATAAAGAGAATTAAAAGTTGAAAAACGCCGCTTTAATTGAACATCCCCCTGTTTTAATATCCCTATTG
>LS057983.1:0-10432 GCA_900241095.1 Acartia tonsa
ATTTTATCTTTTTGTGTTAATCTTTAATTGATTATATAAGATTGCATTCATTTTGTAAAATCTTTAGAATTAGTACAGCTCAAGTAGCTAGGAAATGTTACCAGAAGCAATCATTTAGAAAGAACTAACTACATAAGAAGATCTACAAATCATTTAGAAAGAACTAACTACATAAGAAGACCTACAAATAATCTAAAATATCATAATCTTGATAATGCACAGGTATCTCGCAGCATACATAAATGCGCGAGTAAGGCCTGTACTTTTGTGTTTTTATTAGCCAGGCGACCCCGTGCATTAAAAAGCATTCGTTGTGTTAAAGGTAAGAACAACTGGAAAGCCTAAATTTTTTTTCATAAATGACGTCATTTAAATTACATTATATTATAGGGAGCTTCTTTTTAAGGCAATACCATTATCGAAGTCTGACCTTCATTTTGGAAAAATTATATTAATCTTTGTTGCCATTTTCACCTATCTTCATCAAATTGCAAAATTTAATTTTTTTTAGTAAAATTAGTTTTCTGATACTTGGTGAATTAATTAGTTGCAAATAATCTTCTCTATAATTTGCTTATATAAGTTTTAACGTCAAACAAATAAAATATGTCTATGTCGGGTTGTGTGTCTCTCTAATAGCTGAACCAATATGGTTCTCCTTTACAGAAAAGCTTTTCATAGGTTCTGCGTAGGTTTATAACTATTTTGGGGGAGGTTACCACCATCCTCCACGAAAAATCGCCTTGGAAAAAATACACCCTTATCACCCCAAGTGTCCTTAGAGTCCTCTAGGAGCGTAGCCTCTAGTAATGTAATAACGGAGAAAGTTAAGAAAATAGAATATTTTATACAATTTACAAGTTCGCCATGGATGTTATGATCCTTGCTAATTTTATACTGTGATGAACCAGGAAGGAAGGGAACAAAAGGCTGTTTATTACACTAGTCCCCAAAGTTTTTAATAACGTTTCCTTATTCGTTGGCTTAACAACTTTGGGGACTTCTTATAAATTTTGATTGGTTGATTTATTAAGTTGAGTGTCCAAACGTTTCACCCAATAAGTGTAATCTACAGAAGAGGGAATTTTGTGTATTATCATTGGGGATGTACATTAATTTATCGGCAATTGTCTTATTCCTTTAGATCCCTGGTGATGAACTAACTAGGATGAGGTATATAAGGCAGACTTAGAGGTGTTACATTTCACTATACGGGTGTCAACATTTTTCAAAAGAAGCGTAGCTTCTTTTATACTTATACCAACAACGAATTAATTCGAGTGAAAATCACGAAACCTTTATTTCTCTTGTTGGCTCTACCTTATTCCTGCTTTTTGGCCCTTTTGGACTCTAGGAGTGGGCGGGAAAGGTAAGAAAATGACAGAAAACCACCCAAACACATTGTTTAACCTAACCTGGAAAGTACAACCAATTTGATTCAGTAATTTTTGAATTTTTAAGCATCATACAAAAAAAACTACTACTATATATTTTGGAGATGTTTAGTTACGTCTTAATGCATAATTTATAACAAAGTTTTTAATGTTTTTGATGATTAAAAGAATAAGATATACTATAAAATCTTTTTTATTATTTGATTTTTTATTTGTCTTAATCATTTACATAAAAAATTTTGCATAAAAATATCACTCAAAACTAATCCAAATAAATCTCCTATTAAAATGTGTCAAATGGATAAAAAATATGTGTATAAAAACTGCTTGCATTCTAACTGCATGCAATTTTGATGTCTTATTTCGACTAAATTACTTTACACAAAAGACAAAAATATGTTAGGACATATCTACCCTTAATATGAATTTTCCTACTATAATTTTTTCATAACACGGCACCCTTACTCTTTTATTAGGTTTCATGTTGCAAATTTTAATTTTGCATGTAGAGTATCTTTGCAAAATAAAGGTGTAATATTAGAGGGATAAGATTTTTTTTGTAGATTTTCTATTGTTTTGAATCTGGTCAGGCCTAGCTATTCCAACAATCAATTCTACAAAAAATCACGAAACTTTATGGAGTAAGGTTGGAGTATATCTTGTTTTTTTTTCATGTAACTGAAGAGGGGTGGGTAAGAAGGGGGGATGAAAAGGGAAGGGGGTTGTGGGCAAATTTTCCTTTAGAATTGTTTGTCAGAATCATATTCCCTTTTCCCTGGATCTGGTACTGTTTTCATGGTAAAATGTTGCTAGAATGGATTATATTTATATTTAGAACATAAGATCTTGTTTTTCTATGGGTTGTTTAATTGTAGCTAAAAGGGCCGGTAGCTATATTGCATGCAGTATAAAAATGGCTACTGATATATATAAATATCAGTCGATACCACTGATTTATTAATATCCTCTCTATTTGTTAGTAATACTTTCTTTGTTTTCTACATATCTTTATATATTTTGTGCTTTGTTACTTATGGATGTTATCATCCTTGTGTTGTAATAATAAATAACAATTTTATATGGGAAAGAGACAATTAAAAGAAAATGGCTATAAATTAGAACAGATTCCACCATGAAGATAAAAAGGGAAAAGGTTAAAGTAAAAAGGTAGATATTGGGAGTAAAATAGATAGAGACAGCTGATCAAACAAAGTTCAACAATAAAGTAGCTTCGGTACTAAAAATCTCTATATCTGATAGATTAATTTAGTCGGCTAAAACCGAACAAAGTGTGCAAATCTTTATCAAGTCTCAGAGCTCTAAATTTGACAGGGATCGACCATCGGCCGCTGCCTCAGCTGCCTTTGATTTCCTGAGGATCGACAGCTGGCTGGTTAAACGCCACTTTTTAAACAATACTAGTGGCTACGCCTCTTGTGCATCTGAAGTATCTGAAGTGGCAAAGAGGGATAGATAAATAGCTTTAAACCATTCCAAAATTTAATACAAAAATGAAATAGCTTAATGCCATGCCATTACCTAAAACAGGATTACTGAAAAATTCTCCCCAAAATGTGCTTTGGGTTTGGGAGAGTTGAAACCTCTACTCTTTTTCAGGTTTAAGCTTTTAGCCTGCTCTGTATTTAATCTTACTTGAAAAGTAAGGAGTAACCGGTCGGGCCATCTACGAGATTTACTATGAATTGTCGCAAACAACATCATATTATAGAATACTTTTTAGGGAATTTCCAGTAAGGCTTCGAAACAGCTGGATTAGAGCCGGTTCTCAGCCATACTGAAAAAAAAATATTTAGCATTGTAATACAGACAAAGTCAGGAGAGATCAATGGATGTATGTAGAATATATGTAGATATTATGACAGGTAAAAAATTGTTGTGAATTTAGGTTGCTATTTCCCCTGTCATTTGTTGGTCAGTTAGTTCGTTCAGTAGAAGGAAGGGAAATGGGTAAAGGAGGTGGAAAAGAGGAAATTCGCATTAAAGCCCGCTACGTGTTTCACTTTATTAGAGAACATGAAATTCTGGTGTAAGATCCGAGTAATAATAATCCATTGAGAGATCATTTATTTTTTGGGCAATTTAAAATATGCGGCAGAAAAACCTTGAAATCTAACATGGAAATCTATTTTATCGTTCTATCAGTTTTGCTATTATTATTCTTATTATCCATTTTAGTCTAAGATTTTTCATTGTAATATTTTATTATGATTATGAATTAAAGTAACCTCATAACTCAAATTAGTACATGGCAAGCCATCTATCAATAATCTCTGAATTTTAAAGTTTATCCATAAGTTACCCAAAAAAACTAAAAAAAAAATAAAATACCTTTTATCATATCATTTTAAATCTGCTTTAGATCTGACAAAATAATAATAGTATTCCAACATTATAGCCAATGAAATATTTTAGAATCTAAAAATAGGGATCGCTTTGAAAGTTGTTTAGGGTGCTGCGAAGCCGCCCTAAAATTTTGGTTGTACTCTAATAGGTTTTTTTTTGTATGGGAGGAGGTAGGGGGAAAACTAATATTTGGTGATCAAATTTTTGATTAGTTTTGTTAAAGGTCAGGTTGAGAAAAAGTTAGAAGAACCCGTAAGGCTTGTGTCCTACAGAGCTGAGGCCACCCACATTGGCTAGAATTTAAAAAAAACATGACAGGGGGTGTTGGGTGATTGTTATGAAATAGGTTATAGTGAAAGCACTAAATTTAAAAAAAAATATTTTTTTGTAAAATTGTAGAAATCCTGTAACAACACTTCAAAGGCTGAGATTAAAGAAATTGAAATCATAGACATTAATTCTTTTATCAAATCGTGCAATTTTAAAATCCAAGATGCCTTTTCATTTTTGGAATGACATCATACAAAAAGATTTTTTTGTAGAATCAAAGTTATAAACTTTTATTTAAATAGGGTTTAAAACAGTAACGTGCACAGCGTTTCACCAAGGGGTTAAAAAAGAAAAAGGGGGGTGTTAACACCCCTCTTCAACACCCTATCGCACGCCACTAGTTAAAGATATGTATAATTTTCTATTATAACTTTAATAAATTTACCCTAACAAACATCTAATGTAAAAAAATTGCATGTAATTGAAAAAAACATATATTAATTTATTGTGCAATAAAATAACAATTATCTACAGGATTTCAGGGAGAGATAGGATAATGATGTTTGAAATAATATGAAAGATTTTCCAGAGCTGGATCTTTAAATCATTTTAGTGGTGAACCAGATCGGGGTGCGCCAAATTTCAGCCAATCACAGCGCGGCATTAAAATGATTTAAAGATCCAGCTCAGTATGGCATCGAAACCGATTAATATTTGCTGGATTAGAACCGGTTCTCAGCCATATTGAAATACAATGTATAGTAGCTTCATATTCAAATAAAATTTAAACAGTTTTGTAAGCCCGCGCATCCTAAGCTGTCTATAATACGATGCGATAAATAACCATCCTGCCCTTGAAAAATAGGAATCGTTCAGAAAATAAAAAAAAGGTCCTTTCACTTTATCCCTGAAAGAGGAAGTACATCTCAATTAAAATAACAAAATATCAAAGGATGAAGGGATTAGACAATTGAAAATATATCAATCCTCTCCCTATTTCTCATTATGTCAAATACATCCCCAAAAAGTTTTTCAAAAAGAATGACAAAATTGAAAAAAAATTAGATTTATTGAAAAGCATAGTGTGAGGGGAGGGATGTTGTTTAAACTACTAAACTTTGAAACACCTCATTTTACCCCCTCCTCCCTCAAAATAAAAGCTTGGTCGTCCCTGTTTTAAAAAATTCAATAATGTCTCCCATTAAGGAAAAGTATATTTTTAGAAGAATTTAAAATTTTAAGAATTATTATTTCAAATGTCTATTATAAAACTATCTTAGCGAATATAATAGCTTTAGTCGTAAAATTTTGTTTGATGTCGAGCAAAGTATTTGGGTGTTTGTATACACTTATAAAATTGCTAAATTGTTCTTTTAACTTTTTTGTAAAGCTATGTATTGGTTCGCGACTATTTGTCTCTGTAAGGTTTTAACATCTAGCTAAACTGCAGTAGACTGAAGAGGGTGCCATGTTCACCAATATAAATTACGAAGAAAAAGACTTTTGTTTCAGTCCAGTTAATTTTCAAGAATTAAACTCTCAAATATGAATTGTCCAACAGGTTTAGTTCATAACTTTAAGGTTCATAAACTTGCAAATAAGAAAGATTTAACAAAAATAGCCTAATTATAATATTTTCAACCAGGCTAATTTTAAGATAAGCCGGCGCCACAAGAATGATGACAATTGCAGTTAGATTGATACACATGATTTAGGGACTCGCAAATGAAAGATAAAAAATATTCTAATTAATGTTCATAGCTGTGAAGATACATTGAAGATAACTCTTTACAATATTAAAAACTGTTTGATTATCTTCAAATGACTAATCCCTTATTCCGCGATTATTGTCATAACAAAGCATTCTCAAATGCAATAGTATAATAGGACAGAAAAGGATTTAACTAAAAGTACAAAAAAGTAATAAAATGAAATTTTAAGCAAGTCTTCAAACATTTTAAGCTATTACCACACTTAATTATGATTGGGTTGGGGATTGGTTGATGTACCCATCACAAAGACACTTCAGTTTTTGAGTAATTAGGCAAAAACAGCCCCCCCCCCTAATTCGATTAACTGCCTAGCTTCGCCTTTTTGCATATTATCATCTGTGTAAGTACTTAGGCGCCAGTAGTATAATGCAATAATGACAATTTTAGCTTCAGATCAATGTCAAAACTAAAACTGTAAATAATAAATATTTAGTTTTTATTTGTCTTTTTAAAATTTGTATCAGATCTAGCAAAGTAATAATTTGTCTTTTTGTTAATCAATATATCTTGAACGGCCAGATTGAGATTATATATTTTGGGTTCTGGACAGGCCTGTATGAAGTAGATTGGTCAACCCCCAATCTAAAACTCGCGACATTGACTTAAAATGTAGCGCAGCCGTTCGTCGCTGTGGAGGCGATTGGTTCGAATCTCGGCTCAACACCGAATGCCTTAACCCAAAAAAAGGCGCAACTCATTACCATGCACAATTAGGACTTCCAGACAAAGGTCATGCAATCAAAGAGTTGGTTTTCTTTTGGGTATTTGTACAGAAAGGAGAAAAAAGGCTCCCATTAGTTATACTCGGTTGTTTGAGGTAAGTGACGAGGTAGACTCCAATACAAAGAAGGATAGAGAAGCCAAGCACAATCTACGTTGGTTTATGATTTAACAAGTATTTACTTCTGTTGCCAGGTATACCTATCAACAGGATGCTCCAGGTATCAGGTAATTCTGGATCCAGGTATACCTATCAACAGGATGCTCCAGGTATCAGGTAATTCTGGTTCCAGGTATACCTATCAACAGGATGCTCCAGGTATCAGGTAATTCTGGTGTCAGGTATACCTATCAACAGGATGCTCCAGGTATCAGGTAATTCTGGTGCCAGGTATACCTATCAACAGCCTTTCTGAGATAAAAAACTAAAAAGTAAAAAAAAGTCAGATCATTATTTACTTTTTATTTGGAGCATATAATCAATTAACCTTAACCCTACCGGAAAAAGTTTTATATTTTGGCTAAAATTGTATACAATTGTATTTCATTAATTGATAAAATTAGATTGCCAATTTTAACAAGCTATTTGAATAGAGGATTTAACAGACAGTTATTTGCTGTATATTATCTGCGCTAGATAACCAACAATAAATGTATAAGTATTGACGTGTAACCCAGACAATTACCTGGTTCCAGTGTTGGGGACCTTTTTCGTCTGCTAGCAAATTGCTTTCTTCTCTTTTGTAACGACTTGGCTGTGTTAATATTTCCGACGCTATTGGCTGATATTCAAAGACCCAATTGAAAGCCCCACCCAGTGAATATACAGTCATTAAACATCAGTCCCCTCTATTCTTTTACTTTGATTAACCAACAATCTATATTGAACCACTAAATGAAAAGTTGCAAAACAACCCAGTTTAAAATTAATCATCTCATTGTTAATATTTTTCCTACTGAATAATTAAGATTTACGACGGAACATTTATTTTCTGTCAAAATTTAAACAAGGATAAACCATCTATAAGTAGCTAAGCAAAATATCATGGATGAACATATACTCTAAATCTTACTTAGTGGATTTAAAAGACATTTATTTAAGTAGATTTTTGTAGATTTTTTGCTTTTTGGATGTTATCTTTATTTTTGATTTGTCAATAATAATTATAAATCAATTAAAATCCTTAAAACTGGAAGTAATTATTATCTTTTTTTGCAATCATATAAATTTATAAAGTTTTTTTTATATTTTTTGAAGACAGGTTTTACCAGGGATCTAAAGGGATAAGACAATGGCTGATAAATTTATGTACATCCCTAATGATGATAAACAAAATTATCCTTTCTGTAGATTACAACTAGCAGTTGAAACGTTTGGACACTCAACTTAATGAACCAACCAATCAAAATTCAATAAAAGTCCAATAGGCCATCAAATAAGAAAACGTTATTATAGCGCCTTGGGGACTAGTGTAATAAACATCCCATTGTCCCCTCCCTCCCTTGTTTTTACCAAGAAAATAGGGACATAACACGACACCTATTAGTTGTTTATTTAGTTATCTTGGACGTAGGGTAATCCACCGCCTACACCAAGCCCTAAACAAGGTTTTACATCTCCTTGAAAACCTCAATAAGTTTTTAAAAAATCACAAACCTAAAAATTGAGATGAAATTAAGAGCAAAATAGGTGCCTAATATGGGCCAAATATCATACCATAGAGTTGTTCTTATGTAAAAATGATTTGATGAAATATTGCAATTGTCATGTACTTTTTGGTAGGCCAAAGTTTTCGATAAAGTTTCATTACCATAAGTGTTTTAGTTAAAAAACAATAGCCAAATAACAGAATCTGTGCCTGTCTTCTGTTTGTGTACTGAAGGATCTCTCTAACCACTGAACCTATATCATATATGGTTCTCCTTTACAGTTTAGCTTCTCATGGTCCAGGGACGATTTATAGCTATTTTGGGGGAGAGTACCTCCACCCTTCTTAAATTAAGCTTGGACTTCACTTAGGTTCCCCTAGAGGCCTCTTAGGGCGTTGCCAATACATAGTTAATAAGAAAGTAAAGAAAAGGTAAGGGGTAATCTATGCCTTAGTAAATATATAAGTAACTAGAATTGAAAAGAAGACTTGATGCGGAAGAAATGGCACATCGTACTTATAGATTTATTCAAAAGTAAAAGGCTTTGTTTTGTTCATTAATTCAAAGGTAATACAATTAGTAGAAAAGTTTAACGTTTCTGTAGCTTTATATCCATGCTTTCTACAATTGCTTATGTCTAAACCTCTGGCTATGGGGGAGGGGGGTTTAGGTGTGAGTACCAAAAGATCCTGAGGTCTAAAATACCAAATATTACAGACAATCAATAGTTTAAAGGACTTACGCTTCTTTTGGGCCCCTGATATTTCCTACAGTACTTACTATTTATTTAGAGTACCTGACATAGCAGCAGTAGGTAAACTTTTATATAGGCAGGTCGAGAGTCGAACCCACATAAGTAAAACTACCTTTCATTTATTAGTTTAATCAATTTACCATGTTTAACTCATGTGATATAATGAGTCTCTGCTTTTCAGGGGAGCTTCATCCTGCTCTAATTCTAATCCCCAAAAAATTATTTGATTTTTTTGTGGTTTGGTATACAGAAAGAATGAGATAATAACTGCGCTAAAAATAATAATAATAATAATAATGTTTATTTAGTGCTTCCAGGTACACCCTAGCTTAGGAGATAGCACATACAATAACAAGTGCTATATCGAAATTTTTTTTCATACACACAAACCACTTACACACGCAGACAAAAAGACAATTTGCAAAACACAAAGAAAGAAAAAGAAAAAAGTTAACATAAAGAGGGGAAAAGTATTATAAAAAAACAATTTTATTAATCACACTATTTGTCTGTTTGTAAAACAATATATTCTGTCGTTACTGATATTGATATTAAGGAGAAAAAAGGGTTGTAGAATAATTTAATATTCATCATTCCTCTTCTCTCTCCATAAGTGATTCCTTTAGTTTGTGATATGGGTTGTTCTTCATTACTGCTAAATTGCTGAAATAGCTTTTGTTACTACAGAAGAGGGAAATCTAAAGAAGGATGAATTCATGAATGAATTATAGCCATCAAGCGCAAAAAATCGAAAATCGCTGCAGATAAAAAGGTTGTCAATTTTACTAAGTGTTACCCCCAACGACAGCAGAAAATCATGCGAGGTTTAGTGAGTTTTAATTTAAGATCAATTTCGTTGTTGGCACAAGCTGGGATAAATTATACTAAGACTTTAATATTTTGTCTTTATTAGAACATAGAAATGTTCTAATAAAGTTAATCATAAGTTTTCAGTATAATGCCAAAAAATAGTTTTACTCCTCAAGCCCCCGTCCTCCATAGGCACACAAATGATCATAGGAAGCATACCACCCTCCATGGGCACGTCTTTAGTATCTTTGCTAATTAGATAGCAATGTTAGTTTGAATGTACACCGCTAGATGTTGCTATAGTGCTACTCTTTACAGATCTTATTGCACAAGTGTAGCTTCTATCACAAACTTAATATTTGCTATTGCTAATTAGATACTAATGTCGGATCATGTTACTTGTAGATGCAGCGCTTATTACATGTTACTTGTAGACGCAGCAAACTCTTACATGTTACTTGTAGGTGCAGCAATATCCCCCCTCCATTCCCTACAGAGATAGATACTAATATCTATAATACAAAGTAGTTTGAAGTCTGTCCGTCTGACCGTTGGTCCGTCTGTCCGTCGGTCCGTCTGTCCGTCTGTCTGTCCATCTGAAGCTTAAGATCTCAGTAACCGCTAAACCTATTGGGCTCTACTCTTCAGGGATTATACCTACTGGTCCTGTGATGGTTTTAAGCTATTTTCCTGGGGGG
>LS057984.1:0-10428 GCA_900241095.1 Acartia tonsa
GAAATTAATTCGGAAAAAAATCACGAAACCTATACGTGTTTTTCAGCTGTCGTTGGGGGGCAACACATCGTAAAATTAACGACCTCTCCATTTGCCCCCCAAATATTATTTTATATTTATTTCGCTTGTTGGTTATACCTTATTCCTGAGTAGGAACCATTTTGTTGATTTTTTTAACATGATCTATTAGTAAAAGCCAACATTCTACTTATTTTTCGATTGTATAAAAGTAAAAGGATGTCATACATGCACCAAAGGATCTCTTAAACCGCTGATCTTGTAGGTTCTCCTGTACAGTGTAGCTTCTCTTAGGTCCTGGGAAGGTTTTAAACTATTTTGGGAGAGAGTAAAACTGCACCCATAGAAAAAAAAGAACCCTCAACAAAATTTAAATTTTTTTTATTTAGAACTAAAATTAAAAGGCGGGGGGGGGGATAAGGGAATCTATTTGTCCATGAAGACCTTGTAACTACTGAACCTATTTAAGTTCTCCATTCTAGAGAAGCTTTACTAAGGTCCTTGGATGGGTTTGAGCTGTTTTACTGCCCTCTTCTTGATGCTATTTAGAGGCGTAACCTTATAATATATGCTTTTGTCTATAGGAATAGTTACATGTATGCAGTCTAAAGAGTTCTGATTCTGAAGATAAAACAATTCTAAGGGATAGTTCCATTGGGATAAGGTTTTTCAAACTTGATAAATCATAAAAATTCAGTATTGTTGCTTGAGCAATCGCATTTATTAAAAAAACTTATTATAAAAGAAATAAAATGTTTTGTGGTACAAAAATAATTGGGAAGCAACTTGCAATATATAAAACTAGTGGATACGACCCTAGAGGCCTCTTGGGGGAGTTGAATCCCAAATCCGATTTTTAATATTTTTTTTTTTTTTGGGGGGGTGGGCAATTATTTTCTAGGGGCGATTTCTCTTGGGGGACTGGTTTTACCCTCCCCCAAAATAGTTATAAACCTTTCCTTGGGACCAATGAGAAGCGACCCTGTTAAGGAAAACCCGATCGGTTCAGCGGCTAGCGAGATCCTTGGTACAGACAAACAAACAATCATCCTGTTCTTTATTATTAGGATAAACCTACTTTTCGAGATTTTTTGAAATAAAAAATAATTAATAATTCAAATCGTCGATTTGTTTCTTGAAAACAAATAAACCTATTTTCACATGGTTGCGCCCCTGGCATTTAGGGGCTCCGTATTCGAAGGAGTCCGGTAGAAAATAGCCAAAACCTTACTAATACTTAAATTTCAAAGTAAAACAGCTTAATTTGTTTCCAGTACCTATGTAAAACTTCCCTAAAATTAAGAATTTTTTGGTTTAGTAGTTATCGAAACCTATAAATCTACAGACAGAAAACCATCCTATTTAATTATATAATAGGATAACAAGCCAAATGATAATCTTTACGGAGAGAGAGGGGTCAATGGGTTGTTTATTATACTATTCCCCAAAGTTTTATAACAACGTTTTTTATTCTTGGCTTTACAACTTTGGGGACAGTTAATGAATTTTAATTGCTTGGTTTTTTAAGTTGAGTGTCGAAATGTTTCAAACAATAACAAATTGTAATCTATAGAAGGGGTAATTTTGTGTATTAACATTGGGAATGTACATTGTACATCAATTTATCGGCCATTGTCTTATCCCTTTAGATCCCTAAAATCCTTATCATTAAAGACAAAAGTTTAAAAATATTGCCAAACCAAATATTTTCTCCTCTTTGGCGCGGCACGGAATGTTCGACGTCCATTGCACTCATTTTCATTTGTAAACAAACTATAATTATTCTCAATTTCTCTATAAATATATTATTATTTTGTATATTTTTTAATGAAAAACTATAGAAATTCAGTGTTTATTTTGAATTATTGCAAGTTTTGAAGAAAAAAATAGTGAAAAATATGATTTTAGTGAATAAAGGCGGTGTTAGCTACACGGGAAGGACCCATGTACCCGGGACTACATGCATTAATCCGCATGATGGCGCCACCAGTCACAACATCCCCCCCTCCTCCTCCCACCCCACTCCTTTGTTGTGTGGGTGGTGGGGGGAGGGGTGCAGCACTAGCAGAGCACGTTTATTCAATCTGGGGACTTTCTTCATGCTAAGTAGTAAGCGGTGTCCCAAGTTATTCTATGGATTAATTAATTTTCATAGGTATCATATTTTATTATTATTAAATTTTAAAAAAGTACTTTATAATATTTATAAATATTTTAGTTACCTACTACAACTGTCATAATTGTTCTATCTTTAATTTTAAGTACCTAATATATTTTTTATATTTTATGTAGGTATATGTATAATATTGTATATAGCAAGAGCTAGCTAGAAAATAAGAAAAATCAGCTGCCGTTGAAATACTTTTTTTTATATACGCAGTTAGAATCTCAGTTTTATTACAAATTTTGCCTTAAAATTCAGTTTTCAGATATTAAGCCCAGTATATTTTTATTTTAGCGTCCTATTAATTGAAAATTGATAAGATTTATTTCCTTTTTTGAAATATTAATATAAATCTAACTATATAGTTAATGTATGTCCAAAAGAAAGTAATGATAAATGAAACACTTATTGCTGTATGTTATGTTTTTAATTCTTACACAGTTAGACTTGGAAAATATCGAAAAATGTAGAAAAAAATGTAAGTGAACTACAATTCATTTTAATATATTCTTTTTTATTTTAGTAACAGTTTAATTGAAGACTTCGTTTTCTTTATTTTTTTAAAACTATATAATGATTTATTAGTCGCATACCTACCTATTCTAGAAATCCAATTACCTTTTTATTGCTACGCGACTAATCAACGCAATTTTAAGGTTTAAATTAATTTTTGTAATATTTTTCAGTGTTTGGAAGGGTGTTATAAGCACTATGCGGCCTGGAAATGAGTGAGGCCGCACTTTTGAAAATGAAGGATCAAAACCAACTTGGAAACAAAAATAAACCATGGTCTATTTCTATCGACAAGGTAATGTCAAATAAATTGGATTAATGTTAAAGTTGTAACTAGTGAAAGAACCGCATGTAGTTAACTAGGGGCTACGCTCCTTCCTTTTTTTTTAGGGAGGTCAGTTCTAAATCCAGCCAAAGACCAGCAAATAATCATCTATGTTAAGATTTTCTAATATTTTGAATCTTCGGTTAGCGAGATGTCAGCGGGAAAACCAATCAATCCGTACTAATAGGATGATAGGGCGATTTATCAAAATTTTTATGCAAATTCCTTTTAAGTGAACACAAAAAAATCTCTATATGTCCAGATAGGAAAATATCTTTGCTTTTTTTTACAAATGTTTCTTGTTTAAGGTGTCAAGTGTAAATAATATTGATGTTCCTGAAGGGGAAAATAAGGCTGAGGATAAAGAGAATTGTTCTATACTAGAAGATGATGATCTACAAATTCTGGATAACCCAGGATCTGCTACCACACCAACAGAAAAGGTGAGATTTCAATTGAAAGATTTAAAAAAAACTGCGACCGTGGCTCAACACGATTCTAAACACATCTTTTGAATAATTTACCAGTTGCTTTCCTAGAAATAAACAAACAATATTTCCCGTTCCAATTATGAAAATGATTCTTAGATTATTTGATTTTATTGTCTTAGGATTCAAACATATCTCCATCCGACCAACAGAAAAAGAAGCGTCCTTGCGACCTTTTTGTCAGCAAATCCTTACGCCTAAAGTCCTACGTGCGCCGGCGGCCGATACCCCTGAAACGGCTGACAGAACTTGATGCCCAATGCGGCACAAAATCCTTTATCGTCCAGATCCTTGAGGAGATGGGGGAGGCCATCTACACCGGACACCCCGACCTAGTCAAGTGCTTCACAAGCGAGTCCGGCCTCAAGCTGTCGGACGTGAATAATCTGCTTGTGTCGGGTAGGTATCAGGCCAGGCCCAAGGGAACCAAACAGAACTGGGAGCACGACTATAATCCTGCTGGACCGGAAGAGACGACGGATAACGAGGATGAGGATTTCTTTCAAACATTGAAGGCTAAACGGCAGGCGGAGTCGGCAAAACAGGCGGCAAAGAAAAACAGCAGTATGGAGTTTATCAAGAACTGCAGCGACAGACAGAAAAAGATTAAAGTTCAAAAAGGTAATGATTTTATCAGTTAGTGTAAAATTAAATATTCTCGCTGACACTCCTGACGTCACAAAATAGTTTTTCAAAGTATGTACTCGCACATTAACAAGCCTAAAACATAAACTGCAGGGATTTTGAGGGATAAGTCATTGGGCGATAAATTGATGTACATCCTCAATGATGAACAAAATTACACCTTCTGTAGTTTACAACTATTGGTTCAACAGTTGAGAGAGAGAAAAAAGAAACAGTACTTGTTAGGAACCAAGTAATCAAAACTCAATAAAAGTAGTCAAAAATTTGATCCAACGAAAAAGAAAATGTGGTTATGACGCTTTAGGTACTATTGTAATTTACAGACTACCTCCCTGCTAAAATATAGTAAAAATTTCTTTATTTTATAAATTATTTCTGTACCCTTTTCTTTTTAAGCATAAATATTTGCTTGTTATTGCTTCGCTTTTTAAAACAATATTAGTCTTGTTGCGAAACCTTTTATAATCATTCGATGGTGGATGAATTATTACTTGGATCTTACAACAGATTTTCATGTTCTCTAATAAAGTGAGCAACACAGCGGGCATAAAATAACGATTCCCCCTTCTACCCCACCCCATCCCATCCTACTAGATCAACGAAATGACCAATAAATGATAATGGAATTAGCAGCCTAGATCGACGACAATTTTTCCCCTGTAATAATATCCACCTATATTTTACACCCATCCCGGTGATGTTTGATTAATAAATACTTATGTTTTAGATGGAATATTTTGCAAGGTGAAGGAAATCGACCAGGTGTCAGGCAGTTTCAGCTTTGTCGTTGTTTGCAATTATGATAGAGATACTTGTTATTACTATGGAGCACCCAGCCTTCTTGCGCTCTTTTTTACTACAGGTAACGTTACTTGAATAATAATAATATCTATAGTTGAACTACAACACCAAATATCTATAGCCATTGAATAAATTCGTAAAGTTATTGACCTTTATGGCATATGAAAGTTTTAAATTTTTTTTTAATCTACCTAATAGTTAGGTATATTTTAAGAAAAACCGTACCTTACTAACTGTGAACTTTAATTTTCAGGTATTAAATATGACGACATGTTGGCCAACATGAACGTAAGAAGTTATGATCTAAACGAGGAGATGTTTAATACCTGTGTCGTCCCTAACTGTGTGGTGTCCAGAAACACGCTGGCAAAATGGAGACTGGTTGCTATTGACAGGTTTGGGTTCCCCCGCCAGCTAGCGGTCACCCTGCATCCTTGCCCGGAAGAGGAGAGAGATAAGTGGATGGCAGAGATTGACTTGGATCCTAATTTTAAGGTAATTGCGTCTTGATTGTATATTTACAGTAGTTTCATTTATTAAACAATTCATAATTTTTATCTCTAAAATGTAATTAAATAAAAAAGTTATAGGTAGCTTATTTTTAAGTTTCATTTATTTTGTTTTAAAATAATTCTCGTCAATTTATTCTAGTTGAATTTACTAAAGAGTCAAAACTGCAACCCTTGTTTTTAAAACACTACAATTTGTCATAAAGAACCCACTTATGTTCTTGTTCTTATTCAGTAAATGCTTATTAAAATTACCATAACCCTAATAATATTTCAGGCGAAAGTTGCTGTGTGTTCTTTTCACTTCAAAGACGGGCAACCAACTGCCGAGAATCCTTATCCCAGCCAGCTGCTAGGGGCAGGATTCGGTCCCCAGTACTTTTGTGGCAAACCACCTAAAATTGAAGTCACACAAGAAAGTATGTCACAGGTATTCAAAATTATTATCTTAGTAAACAAATAAACAAAAAATCTCCCAAAACTTTACTTTGCAATTCAAAATTTTAGAAAAAAGGTTTAATACATCATTTGCTCTCGTTCATGCATTATCCCTTTTTTATATAAAATCAAAAACACTCACCATTTAAAATGCAAATATTTTTCTTTTTTTTCAGATAATTCGAGAATTTTGTAGCACACTTGTCGAGACTCATATTATGAACGATGTTAACAAACACATTGAAATCATTGAGAAACAACGAGAACAGCAAGAAAAGATAAGAAAGGAAAGAGAAGAAAAAAGAAAGAAGGAACTATTAATTATGAAAACTATTAAATTCTTGAAGTTCTCCCCTCTACGGGTAAAGAAGGATAAAAAGAAGAAAAGGTTAAAACTTGGAAGATTATCTGCCAAGTTGTCAACGTCAGTGGTGGACAAGGGTGAACATGTGCATCGTGTATACAGTCAGATCAAGTTTTTGAGACAAAGATTAAAATGTAGACAGCAGAGAATCAAATGCAGATTTTGTCCCAAGAGGTATATTCAAATTGAAAATTTTTAAAACTTAAAAAAATTGTTGGATGTTTGTGTGTGTGTGTGTGTGTATTGCGTTTATTAAGATACCAAAGGATTACCAAACTTTTATAAGGTCAAGATTAAGATATACTGCCCCCAAAACGTGAGAACTACAATAAGTTCATTAATAATGTAAACGGGTTATGGCCTATAGAAGGTAGATTGGCATCTACTATTTTATAAAAAAAAATATTAAAAACCAGGAATCGACAATGTATCCTCGTTTTGGAAGAACAGCTGCCATCAGCGCTAAACGTGCAGCTTAGTTTTTAATCCCATAAAACAAAACTAGTTTCACGACCTTTGGAGATAATTTCAAATGTACATGAATCTTAATTCAGAGTTTCATACTCTAATAAAGTAAAACACGGAGCGGGCT
This sequence comes from Acartia tonsa, assembly GCA_900241095.1. NCBI lineage: Eukaryota > Metazoa > Arthropoda > Copepoda > Calanoida > Acartiidae > Acartia > Acartia tonsa. The sequence continues at coordinate 6,858 of LS057984.1, forward strand.
AAAATAACTATAATTCTCATCTCATTCATACCCCATCCCCTCCCCTCCATTGATGAATGAAAAGACCAATAAGCGAGTTTCATGGTAGAAACCTAAATTGACGATAGTTTTTCCCTGTCATAATATCCACGTATATTCTACATCCATCATTATAATTTTAGCTTCCCCTACACCAAGTACCTGTTCAACCACGTGCGCAACGTGCACGTGACCCCCGTGGTCAGGCACGAGGTCAAGGAGTGGATTGTGCCCCCCGAGGAGGAGGCCCGGATCCTGCAGGCCCTGTATCCCAAGACCCCGGTGTTGAACCACAACAAGAAGTATGTGTGTGCTGTGTGTAAGACAGTGACTACCCTGGTGGGGCTGTTTATGCATATGAGAGAGGTTCACCATGGAATGCTCTGTCAGTATTGTCTCAAAATGTTTAAGCGGGTATGTCGCATTGTTTTATTTTTGTCATTGCAAGAACACTAAGTGTTTTTAATATGTAATAGGTAGTTGTTATCGCATCGTATTGCTTTTCGCGGTTATTAAGAAGAAAATTAAATGATTTTTAATTTAATACTCGTGGAAAATTGTCTGTAATACGTTACTATACTTTATTTTTGAGTATGGCTGAAAAGTAGTTCTAATCCAGCAGATATTAATCGGTTTCGAAGCCAAATTAAAATATAAATTCCATTATTTTACTTATAATTTTAATTTTTTTACTATTAACACTTCAATACATAATAAATTGCAAAAAATCAAATTTGAAGTAAGGATTATTTTTTTTTGACATAGATCATAATTGAGGCCAAATAATATATCTTGTTTATTTTATTGTTAGTAAAAGTATTTTCAAACATCATCGGAAAAAGACAGTTTAATTATTGTTCATGGTAATTTTATTTTTAGGTAAAGGACCTTGAAAATCATTTGGAAGTACATCATCAGAACAGTGCCAGATATTACAGCAACTTTGAAACTTTTAACAAATATTCAGGTTCGTATCTTGATACATTCAAGAAAAAAATATAGGCGGCAGGGGTTAAATAAGTGTTCGTTCACGAGATGGGGACCCTGTGCCAACTTTCAATATGGGTTTTGAATATCAGTCAATAACACAGTCAAGTCGCTACAAAAGAGCAGAAAGCTTTTTCATAGCAGACAAAAAAGGTTCCACCACAGGAACCAGGTAGTTCTCTAGATTATATATCTACACTTTTTAATTTATTGTTGATACTTAAAGACGGGATGAGGGCAATCCAACTACTTTTTGGATTCATCCGAAAAATGTTTTACTTAATAAGGCAATTTAGAAAAAAAGAAGACCGGCGTTTTTTGCCACCAGTGCATTTTGCGATGCTCTGGTCTGCTAACGATTTCAACTAGGGACGAATTTCCCAAACAATTTTGATTGTACTGTATTTATCCCCTTCCCACAGAGTTAATTTGATCAATTTGTTCGCGGCTTTATATCTCATAATTGTTTCCGTTATTTAGGAGGTCACCATACGATGGTTTGTTATGATTGTGGAGTGCCAATGACCGTTAAGGAGGCTGAAACTCACAGCTGTTCCACAAACCTTCATCTTACCTGTTCATTTTGTCATGCGGTCTTCAGGTCAGCTCATTTTCATATCAGAGCTGGATCTTTAAATCATTGCTGCGACTGCCAGTGCTGCCAATAAAACATGGATCTTTATTAAAATGGAAGTGGTGAACGGGAAACTCTTTTTAAAAAACCAACCGGCTCACTGGCATCGCAAAATGATTACTGCCACTGTGGCATCGCAGTGATTTAAAGATCCAGCTTGAGCTAAGGTCACAGGGATAGATCAACTGTACTGTACAGTTACACGTGAAAATGGATCTATTATTACTTGGATCTTACTATCATTTGTTCCAACTTTCAATAAGTGAAACTTTTAGTTGGCAAAATAAAATAATAATCCCTCCCTTCCACCCCTTTTACCCCATCCCCTCCCCTACTGAACGAACTGACCCATAAATGATGTCAATGTTAGCAACCTAAATTGACGACAATTTTTCCCCTGTCTTAATATCTACGTATATTTTGTATTCATTTACGTAAATTGTTCCGTTTGAGCTTAGATATTTTATTAAACGGGGTTTCAGGGTAGGACCATTTGCTGTTGGAAAATATCAACCACATGTAAAAATTTGTTAAAAATAATGTCTTTTTTAAGTCAAAGTTACCGAGAGATTATCGGTTCCTAGTGGGATAATACCTTAAGGGTTTTTTTTTATATGCGTTTATATGCGATACCAAAGAATATTGTGATTTTTTATTAGCCTCTTTAGTCGGTTCATAGTCTTAAATTAATCTTGATCCAAAAATTATCTATGCTTTTTATAGAGAATCTTAATTTAGTACCTATTGTATTTCTTTTGTTCATTAAGATCTCTTTATTTAGAACACAGGACGATCTTGAGCTTCATATTGTGCGAGGAGATTGTCGACATGGACGAGCTAAACTGTACAGCAAGCACCAGTATTTCAACACTAACCACAAGCAGGATGATCAAGGCAATGCAAAGGTAAACAAAATAAATTTAGATTTTTTTTCCTCAAAATTATCAACTATCAAGTTTTCTACGAATATAAAAGTGTATATTCATAAGATTAAAACCAATTTTTTTAGCCCGTGCCTTCGGCATCTCGGTGCTAAAAAAGGTTTTAGTCTTATCATAAGATTAAAACCAATTTTTTTAGCCCGTGCCTTCATCTCGGTGCTAAAAAAAGGTTTTAGTATTATCATAAGATTAAAACCAATTTTTTAGCCAGTGCCTTCGGCATCTCGGTGCTAAAAAAATGTTTTAGTCTTATAATTGTACATTTATATTCGCGGAAAGCTAACTTTAATACGATTCAATAAATAACTATTTCTGTATGGCTTCGAAACCGATTAATATCCACTGGATAAGAACCGATTCTCAACCATTTTGAAAACTCTTGTATAGCATCGTATTACAGACAATTTTCCACGAATTTCAAAATAAAAATTATAAGTACCAGTTCTAATCTTACAATTTTTCATTTTAATATCCGTGGAAAGCTGCCTATAATACGATACGATAAATAACTCTTTAGTTATATATGTTATAGTGTTATCTTACTAGTTAAATATTTAGACTCTGTACAAAGTATTGACTGGCAAGAATCTTCCCATCGACCATAACTCTAATAAACAGCTGGATACCACAGATCTATTGGATATTGATATCAACACTCTACTTCAAGTTGATATGTCCCAACCAGCCCAAAATAAACAGGTATTAGAATAAAACAATTTGTTTTCTTTCCTATTATATAAAGTATTATTTGTCTGAAGCTCAAGATCTCAATAACTAATAAACCGACCAGACTCTCTTTTAGGTAATCTTTTCATAGGTCATGGATGGTTTTAGTCAGGGTGCCGGAGCCGTTTAATTTTGATGCGGCTCCGGCTCCGCGGAGCCGTATTTGGAAATACGGCTCCAGCTCCGGCTCCTACCTTAAAATTAATATATCAATTTTTTTTCATTATTGAATTTGATAAAATAAAATAAATAATATAAAATATTT
>LS057985.1:0-10427 GCA_900241095.1 Acartia tonsa
TTACAGAAACACTGACAAATTGTCAGCGGCCTATGCTCCCCCTGTGGAGTGAAAAGGGCTTGTTACTTTTTTTTTTACTCTATGATTACCTATACAAAATCAAAATTTTAGAAAGCCTTTGGTTTTAGATAATTATTAGTTATACATTATTTAACCTTTGACTTTATCTTTGGTTTTCCTACAGCTTTTTTGCTCCTATCTTACTCATTTTATGATTGTTGATAGCGCAGCTTCTATGTAACTTTGATATGTCTGTATGTTGGTTGATAGGCTTAAAAGGATATTGTATTTTATTAATTTTAATTCTTGCCTAGATGGGCATTAAATAAAAGCAGTTATATGGATGGATATACGAACTTTTAATTTTTATTTTAAGTTAAAAATCTTACATTCAAAGACAAAAATTATAAACTTTAGTCTATTAAAAGCAGCTAAACTGCGTTTTAAGAATGAGGTTTGTACCTCTATAACTTCAACTCCCTTAAAAAAATTACTTGAAGCTAAAATAATTTCTAATACAAATAGTAAAATTTAAGATTGTCAATATTGAATAATGAGAAAAAAGGAAAAAGGATCGGAAAATTGGTCTAAATATGTAAGAAAAAAGAAAAATATTTTAATCCTTTATTGGGTGTATATATATGTTTTTATGCCAGAAAAAAAACTCACAAACGGCTGTACCAATAAATTTCGTTCTTTTTAATGAAAGCTTTATATGTATGAAAGTTTTTTTATTTAGATGGGAGGAAGGTTAAACCTCCGACCACTTGATAAAAATATCACCTCTACTTATAATTTCTTTAACTTCTAAATTAAAACAAGAAAATTTTCTGTGTTTTTAAAGTCCTGACAGGATAGGGGGCGAAAGTATTTCAAGCTCATTTATTGTTCCTTTGATTTGAATAAGGAATTGCCCCCTACAGAGTACCTACAGAGTTCTAAAAGTACCTCCTTCTTTTCTTTGCTTTTTTAGGACTTTCTTTGCTAATTTACTTTGACCTCTTGTATTGAAGAATTCACAACATTTTTCTCAATTGAAATTAGTTTTTAAATACCACAAATAATAAAATTGCTCGTTGAAATAAATTTTAGGTCGGTAAGGAACATTCTAAAACTTAAGAAAAATAAATCTTTTCTTAGATTTATAAATAGAAAAATACATATTTTAAAAATCTGGAAAAATTGCCTTGTCAAAAGGTTATTAATTTCTATGAAAACTAGAATTAAATTGCTATATTATTATTATTATTGTTGTTTAATTATTATTAAACCCGAACTTTGGAATAATAGAAAGTATTACAGCATAGAAAAAGTTTTGATTAATTGTTAATTTTCTTGGTAATAAACGAGGAAAAAGTTTATCAAGAATAATTTTTCAAGGAAATTATCTTATGCAATTATAAATAACTCCAGTGTTTTTGTCTTTTTTCCAATGTTTAATTATAAGTATAGCGCACAAAAAATATCTTAAACAAATATTGTTGTTATAATTAAAAATGTCTTATAGTTATGGTAATCTTCACTGAAAAATTCAGCTTCCTATCATATGAACATATGAGCAGATTGAAAATGTTTAACAATCCGTACAACGTATACACTTTAATTATAGATTAGATATGCAACTAAAAATACCATATCCCCCAAATTTCCCATACCCATTACCCATGCACCTAAAAACATCCTGTGATCCCAAAACTTGCTCCACCCAAGCGCTTTTTAAGCTACAAAGTGTTTCAGCAAATCAGCAGATATTGCTATTTTTTCAATTTGTTTTAAAAAATTACAAAACAATTCTAAAACTCGAATAAAAGCATATTTAATTAAGTCAAAAAAGCAATGACGTGCATACGATTTAAGTGGGGGGGGGGTGTGATTTGATCACAGATTTTAAGAACCGAACAATGAATTTAATCTATATAATACAATTAACTATTTGCTTTAAAACTCAGTGGTAATGGAAGAACAATTAATGAGGAACACGAAATGAAAGAGATTTTTATTGTGGTGTGTAGTAAAAGTGTATTTCAACAAGACCGCAAACGGTTATAAATACGTGAATTGGAAACCATATACTACAATATAAAGTAGTAAGATTTAATTGTCTAAAGCCAAAGAGCGCGAAAAATATACCCTTTCCTAGCGGCTAAGGGTGAAGCAACTAGTTGTTCTAGTAATGTTTTCTGAGAAGGAGAGGAAATTTAAATAAATGGCGCTATTTTACGATTTTAGTTTTTATATGAGAACACTTTCTAAAAGAGATTTACAACCTGGGATGGAATGTGAAAAATGGGGCACCCATGGGAAAAATTATCCCCTTAAAAATTGAAAACACTAAATATATAAGCTACAAAAATAAATTAACTAATAACGACCACAAAATGATGTTTGTTGGTGTAATAATAGCAATAGAAAATTCAAAATAGGGGTTAAAATGTTTATGTTTTTCTGTAAACGCACCTAAAACTTTAATTTTAAGTTAAACAATCATAATCAATAATGACAAATGAAAAGTTTTTAGTGAGATTATTTTTAATTGATTGTTTTTTCATGTATTTTCTTAAACTTTTAATCAAGCAGTGAAGTGGTGTTAAAGAACACCTTAAGACAAATATTTGATTTGTAAAAAAAGATTTTACCAAAAATTCTTTACTTTTATTTGTTTTATACATTTTTATTAAAACGGTTTAGTTTTAACAAGAAAAACTATGTCCGTTGTCATGGCAGCATTCTCAGTAACCAATGAACCGATACGATTCTCCTTATAGTGTAGGTTCTTGGAATATTTATAATTATTATATAGGGTGACACCACCTACACCACCACAAGCTCCTATCACCTCAAGTGCACCAAAAGGTCTCAAGGAGTGTAGCCGCTAGCAATTATACAGGGTGTTTTTTTTTAATGAGTTAAAAGTATTGCTTAATTTAACCCACTTGCCATTGACAGAAATTAATAATCTATATCTTAATTTCTTCATTGATGTGGGACATTTTGTATGAGAAAAAAATATTTAGCGATTTTCAACAAATTCTGCCTTAAAACCGGTTTTTCTAAAGTACCTATATTTGGAAGATTTTTGGATCATGACAAATTTTAAGAGTATGCAAAAATATACTAACTGTAGAATAACAACTCTGTCTCTACCTAATTTATATTTTATTTTTGATAAAACGTATTTTGTTTTGGTGTCTTTTGTATGCCGATATATTTTTGTATTCTGTATATTAAAACTTTTTTGGCTTGATTCTTGATTAACAAATAAAATAAAATGCACGACATTGAAGTTGAGCTGTACTCAAAAATGGCGAATTTTAAATATGCATGCTTCAAAACTTGCCCTGTATGAATTTCCAAACCTTACCTTAAGTAATAAAGACATAAAAAACTACTTTTAAACATTGCAAATATATTAATTCAAAGATTAAATAATGATTAGATATTAAATTTTAAAATATCTAAAAGTTTTCTAGATTTAAGACCTCTTTTTGAGTCTATCTTTTAAGAATAAATAAAATGTTTGGCACGGGGCAGAATTTATTCAGAATAGAACTTTGTTTTTTGTTATTTCTTATTCTTGCTTCTTGTCTGCTTTAACAGATGAATATTCAAATGTTTAAAATAACTTATTTAAATATTTAAAACTTAGATACACACTGTTTGCCTGATATTTTTAACATTCTGCTATACTGTCGAGCCTTACACATACCAAACTTTCTTATTTTCATCTGTGATTAAGCCCTTTTAATTTACTTTTCTTGGATTAAATTCTTTCTTGTTATTTTGACAATAAATGAGATAAAATTATCAATTTATTTTGCATTTAATAGATTAAGTCATGAAAGAATTATTTTTGCAAAAAGTGTATTAGGTCATAATTTTCAGGATTTTTAAAATCATTTCTTTAATCAAAAAACATATATAGCAACATCTACAACAATCCGATTCCATTTTGCTGCCTGTAGTTGGTCCTAAGCCGAGTAAAAATATGTGTTTCGTATTTGTTTTAAAGTAATTGTTACTAGTTAAAAAAAATATTATTTCTTTTCAATTCATAGATGTTAAAATTTGAAATAATTACGCTTCAATCTTTAATAAATCCAATATATCTCTCAGTTTTTGTAATATCAGCATTTTTAATTTTAATCGGATTTATTGCATTTAATTTAAATGCGTAGTTCTGCGACTTTCTTAAAGATATATTCAATATTGAATAAATGATTTTGTTTTAATTTAATATTAAAGGTATTCAAGTATATTATTTAGTAAGTTATTCTGTGATCCATAATGGCTTATTTAATTGACATTCTAATGGGATAATTACTGTTCTAATTTTTTTTCTCAGTTTGGCTACTTATTAATTTTTGTCATACATGTTCTACTCAATAAAATTGAAATTGCTTTCCTCTATGAAATGATCTAATGTAAGGATGATGTTTTCAATATTTTTTGCAAGCAAATTCCGTTGAGTTTTTGTAATGTAACTAATGTTCTCCTGTTTCATAACAAGGATGACAAAAAGTAGCGAAAAAACATATTAATTATTAAGAATTTGATGACAATGGCCTTAAAAACTGATTTTCCTTTGGAAAAAAATGCTCGACTTAGTTTTTTATACTTACACCGCAAAATGAATAAGTATGACAAGTTTTATAGCTGTCAGACAATTTTATCATAATCAAGAATACTTTTAAACTATAGAATAAGTGTTTTTTGTTAAATTATACCTTCATAATTCTTATGTCAGTTTTACAAGAACATTTTAATTTCGTATCTAGACTAAACATGAATTGTAATTTTTTCATTGGTCATCTCATACAACAACAAGTCATTCGAAATTATATTCTTTTAAAATTCTAATGTAAACTAAATACCTATAACATTAAATTTTCTAGAATATCATAAAAAACACTCATTTACTCAACTGAATATGTTTAATTCTACTCCAATTTATGTGGGTGTTGAAATAAAATCTGTTAAAACATTTAAAAACATGAAAATGGAATTTTTAAATGAGATCAGGATTTAAAGTATTAAGAATGTGTAAAAATAAGAATTGTATTTTTGTGTATTTCTTTTATTAATGATTATTTTGTCAACCTATATTATCTCTCTTTAATATTTATTTATCGCATCGTATTATTGACAACTTTTGGCGGATATTAAAATTTAAGATTATAATATTTATGAGTTTTATTTTCGTGGAAAATTGTCTGTAATACAATGCTATGCATGGTTTTTCAGTATGCCTGAGAACCGGTTCTCATCAAGCGGATATCAATCGTTTTCGAAGATAAATTAAATATTTTTATAGTAGTAATACTTGAAACATTTAAGTATATTATAAAAACTATTATCCCTGAAAAGAAAAATAACAATTCACACCCTAAGCCACCCACTAGCTATTTGATTGAAAAAATGCAAATTTCGGCCATTTCCACAATATATTTCAACACGTTAATGGAGAGATACACTTTACCTTTACCAAAATGTGCCAATAACATACAGAATTAAGATGATTGTTATTTTTATAACAAGGAGTATTATCTTCAAAGAAATTAAAAACATTATTGACAATATAAAATTCAAAAAACAATTTTGAATTTTTTATTATTGATTTTCCTGCTGCTATAAAAAAAAAGAAATTAAGTAATCGAAAATTATCTTGTCTAACTCTATTCTGAGTTAAATTCTGCCTTTAGTAGCTCGTAGGGTATAAAAAGGACTTTAGATCAATTCTACAGTCACTGTTCCCTTCCTCCCTGCAAACCCCAGATTTTGGTTGGAACTCTCGCCTCGTTTCACAGCTGGAAGTTTGGAGATTCAATTAAGGATTCTCTATCCATCTTATTTTTCTATCTTTTTTTTCTTGGCATCTTTTTAGTTTTTCATTTATATTTTTCTTTATTTAGAAACCCGAAAAGTTTCGTAAATCTAAACACCGCAATTTATATTGAAATATGAAATATAATTTGGGAAAAACCTATTTTTAATGGACCATTCCATTCAACCGTTTACTATATCTTACTGGTCATGCTAAATAGCAACTTTATTCTTAACAAATATTGAATCCCAAAGTACCATCATGGAAGCTTTCATACCTCTCTGCTTTCGAATAAAAAGTGTTATAAATGGTAAACTTCTCAAAAATTGCATAGACAAGCCTATAAGTTTTGATTTCCTAAAACATTTATAATAGTCCTTCAATCTATTTAGGGCATAGACTACCTTAGACAATTTTTTAGGATTTGGCCTAAAGTAATGTTCCTTTTTAAATTAAAAAAATGTACAAAGAATTCTTTTTATGATACTTATTCAAATCTTTTTTGTCATGTTTTGCCTATTTTTATCTGATTCTATCCTTTTTCTTTGCGCAATGCAAATTTGATTCAAAATTGAAAATATTTGTAAGACAGAAAAATTTAATTTTAAAGTTTGGTAAAAATAGTTTTAGATGCATAAACTCTGAACCTGTTTTAAATTAAAAATATTTTTTAAAAGTTCAGATACCATTTAAATTTTGCGCAAATACTCTATAACCCATCTCAATTTAAAATTAAATTGAAATTTATTTAGTTTAAACTAAAAATTGTTTGACATTATTGTTCTAGTTTCTCATGTTTAATAAATATTACTGCTCTGTTTAATGACAAATGCTTTTTTTCTAAATTTTATGCAATTTTTATGATTATTTGTAAAACAGTACAGATAACTACCTCCCTCCCTTTTTCAATGATCTTTTTCTTCTGCTAGCAAATTGTTTTATGCAGCTTGGCTGTGTTAATATAACCGACACCATTAGTTGATATTCAATTACCCAATTGAGAGTCGGCACTAGGACACAGTTATTTAACCCCTTCCCTCTCTAGTTTTTTATCGTAATATTTGTAGTACTATTGTGTTAATACTTTTCTGACTTAAGTTACTATCCCTAAAATAAATTTGTCCCTCGTACAAGTTACAAGACAACTAATTTCTAAAACATTTTTAAACATTGTTTAACATTTGCACATATTTTAAGTTTTCATGTTCTAATTTGTACCTATCCTATTCTATCCTAGCTCAAACCCCGCTTTCCAAAATGTATTCATATTATGTACCTCAAAAAACTGCTAAAATTTTCATAAAAATCTTTTGGTTTTACAGTACATCGAAAGGTTATTTAGTTCATCAGGCGTTTATTTAGCGTCCCCATAGGCCTCTAAGGGCACTTGAGGGAAGGAGAGGGGGGGTAAGTGATCCTCCACTTTCAAGAAGTATATTTTTTGTATGTGCAATCTTGATGATAGTTTAGGTCCTCTCCTCTCCTTCCCTGTGCCTATAAAAAGCTTCACAGTAAAGGTTAACCATGTCGGTTCAGTGGTTAGTGAGATCTTAGACTACAGAAGGGCATTCATCCTTTTTTTTATATATATAAGAAGAATAGTAAATGGGAATACGTCTCAGTCAAAAAATTAGTTTGATTTTAAAAATACCAAAGAAATTTGCAGTTAAGGTGTGGAATATAAGTTTCTTGGTCAGTATTTTCTTAATTATAACAAAAATGGTAACTGATCTCTCTTAATTAGAAGGGTTACTTTTTACTATTTTAGAATTAAAACAGAATAGGTTATTTTAGTGGTTGTTGCATGGTTTTTTAAAATTTATCTATAACCATAAGGGCTATAAATGTGTTCACTTATTTTTGAAAACATAGGAAACTAAGCTAAAATTAAATGTATAGGCTGATTTAGAATTAAGATTATAAACATAATCATAATTATTTGCATACTAAAAGCATAAAAAATAAAGCTATGATAAAATCCTTGAACATAAAACAAAATCAAGATCATTTATGTCAAATCAATTAAATTTGTCTATTAACAAAAAGCCCAAGAAACTATATCTAATTTATCCATTTTTTATAAGAACTATCATTTTTTCCTAAATCCCAAGGAACTAAGCTGAGATAGAATGTATGGTTGATGTCTAGAGTTAAGATTTCCCCCCATAGTTTATGATCATGCATAGATTAGGCATGTATGCACCTTCAGTACAACAGAATTATTATTATTCTTTAGCTAAAAGACATATGTTTCCTTATTTGAAATGACATTAAACTTGCAATCTAGTAAAAGTTTTTTTTTACAAATAATGACAGAAAAAGTTACTATGCTATTTGTAATAGAAAAAGGAGTTACATATTATAAGCAATATTTTTAACTATTGATATTTCTCCTTGATTTATTAGTAGTATCGTTTTCTTTTTCTAAACTTTTCAATTTTTGCTACATTATATAAATGTGAATTATGTACACACCAAAATATAAGCAAGAAATTTGGGTAAAAAGCTTAATAAATTATAGGGTTTCATGCCTTTTCTCTTTTCCAACATTTAAAAAATTTCAAATTATTTAAAGTTAAGAATACTTCATAAGGAAGTGTTATTTGTTATTGAATAAATAAAAAATAATAATGATACAGCAAAAAAAACATTGTAAAATATCTTTCAAATATGAATTGTAATGAATGAATGGATCGTGCTCAAATCTCATGGTCAAATATCTAAATTTTACAACCCCCCCCCCCTCAACCCCTCCTACAACTATTATTTACCTATCCACATGTCAAGAGCTGTCACAGAATGCATTATTAGGATCTATCTTAAAAGTTTGTCCGTATTGGTTATTTTTTTCTTGCAAAAGCAAATTATTCTTTAAAAAAAAACGATTTTATATTTTCATTAATTTCCTTATCGGCTTTAAAATCACTTTTATAGTTAAAATATGAATCAAAATTTCATGAGTTTTCGCTTGGTCAGATATGAACACATGGCAAATGCGCAAATAAAAGTATTTGGCATTCACTCATCAATGCACAAATAAAAGTACGTGGCATTTGCGCGCATAGATGCATAAAAAAAACTAAATACAATACAAAATTCATTCATACATTCATAGTTTTTTGTCAAATATATACAAAATTTATGACATTCATATATTTTGCCACTTGATTTACTTTTAGATCTCATAACTCGCTTAGTAAGACAAGTGACAATACAATATTTTGAAGTCTAATGGAGTAAAGGTTTAAATTCTTTAAAATAATCTTTTAATTTCCATCTATCCAAAAATTAATAAACTAAATGCATTGTTTTTACAAGAACGAAAATATTTATAGAAGCAATAGATGTTCTGATAGACAAATCACACTATTTCTTACAATTACAGAGCAGACCAATTGTTGTCATCATTAAAAATATCCGTCTATCTTTAAGTTCAAAATTTTTAGAGTATTTTAATTATGCCTAGGCATATATATCAAAAGACTACAAAAATGTTACTTATAGAAAGGTTTTGCTTTAAAAAAAGTTTTCTCTTCCTCCACCCACACACAACCAAGGATAGGTAAAAATATTGAACAATCTGATGATATGTATAACAATTTTTAAATTCTCAAGTTATGCCTTTTATGGTTCCATTCACATATCAATTATACTAGCTGCTAACCACTGCAGGCATCCTTACCGGTGACCTATAGAATAACCTAACCTAACAACATAAAACCTTCAATAACGTAACTTAACCTAATCTAACCTTTATAAAATGTATATTTTTAATTGCTTAAAAGTGTACTGTCTCTATGTTGGTATAGGGGGCTTCTCTGAGAAGTCCTAACTGTGCATGGTGAATTGCGCCTGTTTCGGGCCAAGACATTTCCCTTATTCTAACTATTTAAGTCTCACATCTGACATAGCAGCACTAGGAACCATTTTTAACGTCTTTGGTTATGGCATGATTCTAGCCTATCAACCCCATGACGATGAGCGGATGCGCTATGCGTTTGGCCACGGTCGCACGTTCTGGTACTGTCTCTATGGGTATATTTGATGCCACATATCCTAATATACTTGATTCCAATGAATTTAAATCAAAGTATGTCCTTCCCTGTCCCTGAAGTACAGCCCACACCCACCTACTCTTTGAAAATATGTGAATGAGTAAATGAATGTCTGTAAATGATAGAAGATAAAGCTATTCTCATAGTGTAACCAAATTTTGTTGGAAATAGTTTTTTAAGCAGCAAGGCAAAAAGTCTCCCATTATTTTCAATTTATTTGTCTGTAATTTTAGTATTTGCTATATTTCCAAGTTTTTTCTCTTAAAAATTTTTGTTTCTCCTATCCTCTTTTAGTAAATTAGTTATAATATTTTTTTCCTCATTCCCAATTCCAAAGTTTTTTGTTCATGTGCAATTTTTTTCTATTTTTAAAATTTTTGTTTTTTTCTTAATTATTGTTATTTTATTTATTAAAATCTAAACTCAAAAATAAAGATTTTAAAAGGCAGTTTTTTCCCTTTTTTGTATGAAGTCTAAAGATAAATATATGCATTTTTTCTATACCCACATCACATACAAATATGGCATAAAGGTTTCTCTTTTTTGGCAGC
>LS057986.1:0-10427 GCA_900241095.1 Acartia tonsa
AGACGGACAGACAGACGGACAGACGGACAGACAGACAGACAGACGGACAGACATCGTTCTACTTTGTATTATAGATATCTAAAAAATAATTTTAAATAAAAACCAACAAAATTTTAGTTTATAACATACTTTTTCATTCAACAGAATGTAAGATATTTGTAAAAATATTTAAACTTGAATTTGACAGTCAGTATCCACTTAACTTTGTTTTCCTAGAAAATCCTATGAATCATGAATTCATTAGCCTCAATGCATAACACACAGACAGCCAGACACACACACACACACACACCAAACATGGCTTTTCCCTTAAATTTTAAGGCATCCCTACACTTAGTACACAGTCACACACGCACAGAGGTTGTGATAAAAATAACAAAAATCTTTTTTTCGATGAAGTAAGATTTATTATTTCATTGTAATAAAAGGCGACTGTGCCTGTAGTCGTTTCTAATTTCTAAAACCCGCATATGTTTAACTTTAAAGTTCTAAATAATCTAAAAATGTTTTTTTTTATTAGTTGTTTTATGAATCCTCATATATTTCTAATAAATTTTAGAAGATCAGGACAGAACAAATATTACATATTTAAAGTGTTTTCATGAAATTGTAAATTTCTGCTTTTCCTTTGTTTTACATCTAATATTATTACTAACTATTGTATCGTGTATGTTACTTAAAATATTTGATACAAATGTTCAAAGAGTAAAAAAAACTTTTTAATTTCTAGTTTTATCAATTAGATTTTACAGAAATGTAAAAACATTGTTAAAACACAATAATATTTGTCAGGTAAAAAACTGTGCTACGCGCACAAATATTCTAAATATTTGAAAATTGACAGTTGAATCGTTTATCAAATGTTGTCGCGTCTTTGCACACGGAAAAAAGGCATTCATTGGAAGCAAAATTTACCTGTGTAGCTTCTGTACAAGTTTTTCAAACTGGTTACATGATAAGGATATTTTCTTGGGTGCAAAAAGTGAACCGTGTAGACTTAGTAATCTAATAATCTATGAGACAAAGTAGCTTGATGTCTGTCTGTCCGTCCGTCTGTCTGTCCGTCTGTCTGTCCGTCCCTTAAGATCTCGGTAACCACTGAACCGTTTGGATTCTACTCTTCAAGGAATACACCTACTCGCCCTGTGGTGGTTTTAGGCTTTTTTCTTGTTGGGTGGGACACCCACAACCCCCTCAAAAACCAAAAAAATATATCACCATTTATTTTGCAGTCAATTTAAAATGTGGTGGTTGCAGCACCAGAGGTACTTATTTTTTTTAAATTACATCTTTTGGCAAAGCCCCTAGAGGCTAGGGGGCGAAGCCGCTACTTTAAAATAAGAGAATATAATTTCAATCAAAAGGGTGTTCTACGTTTGCACTCTAATCTAGCACACTTTTGTTTTTATCTTTTACTTTGTTAATTTATCTATTTTATTTCATAAATTTACTAAGCTTTTTTAATTGGGGGCTGGGTCACCCTTTTACCCCTCCCCCCTTGGACGTCCCTATCCCTGTTTTAATTACGAATGTTTCGTGAAATCTCTTTGTTTGCCTGCTATACACAATCAGAATTATGTAGACAAACCTTCCCTGAAAAGCATCGTTTAATAAGATGACATTGACACTGTAACAATTTTCTCTTAATTTTGCCGCATCATTTCTAAATTTACTTTATTTTCTAGAAAATACACCAGAATTGCAATTTAATTTTGGCCATCACTTCCGCTAATAAACATTATCATACACTACATAGTTATCAGGATCGCAAATGTGTGCCAAAGCAGAAACTGTCGTGCTTCCTTTTTGAACACCCCTGTAACTTAATTGTTTATGTGCATTTTTTGCGAATTTATGACAGCATGTGGAAGCGATGGCACACAAAATTCTGCAATCTTGACAATTAGCAAAAATATATGCAATAGCTGCCGTTAATAGCTGTTGCTGATTCCTTGAACAATAGGTAATATCAGACTTATTGTATATATTTATTTATAATCTGTAGTTGGAACCGCACTGTTAACAAAATGACAGCTAAGCTGCGGCTGATCTAGATCTAAAAACAAAAATGCAATTCAGCTGTCAGTTTGGAGGCCGTGATCGAAAAAAGTATACACAAGTTTCCCCATAAAAAATGTAATATCTTCAAACTGGCATAAAAAAATCAACTTCCAACTAGTACCATTCATCGGCAGCCTAATTTGCAATCGGTAAACTATTTTTTTAATCAAACTTTTTGTGGCAGATTTCAAATTATTTACAATAGAAATATAAGACTTTCGATTATGGAAAGATATTTATATGAACTTGTACATTTACAGAAATTGAACTAGTAAAAGCAAGCACTGTAGTTACTGGTTTTATTTTCTTGTGGGAAAAAATAGGGATGACATAAATTAATTAGTATAAATATTATAATGTTAAAAATCAGTATATAATCTAATTCATGTTTTGATGCTTGGTAACGCTTCGGGTACAAGTCCTTAACACGTAACCATTGATCATATCTGCATTCTTTTGAATTGCTGTGTAACGCGCTCAATCGCCTAACACCCATTAGACAACCAACCCTTTGATTGCAAGACCTTTGTTTTAAAAGTCCTAACTGTGCATTGCAATGAGTTGCGCCTGTTTAGGGCTAAGGCTATCTCCATATTCTAACTATTTATGTCGCACATCTGACATAGCAGCAGTAGGAACCATTTAACGTCTTTAGTTCTGACGCGGTGTCGGAGCGAGAACCTATCACCTACCCCACACCGAGCGGATGCGCTACGTGTTGAGCAGGTTATCTTATTCTTGTCAGTGTTTCTCTGAAATGTTTCTTTTATATCTATTGTTGCAATTCTTGTGAAATCAGGGATCTTAAGGGATAAGTCAATGGACGATATATTGATGTACATCCCCAATGATGATACACAAAATTCCATCATCTGTAGTTATAGGTTGAAACGTTTGGACACGCATCTTAATGAATCAACCAATCAAAATTTATTAAAAGTCCCCAAAGTGTTTGAGTTAACAAATAAGAAAACGTTATTAAAAACTTTGGGGACTTGTATAATAAACAACTCATTGTCTCCTCTCTACCTGTTGTGAAATAGTGCAAGTGTGCACATATTTTCCTTTCCTTTTTTACACGCAACGACTGTTGTATAAAGCCTCACTTCCCTCACACTGTCTGTCTTAATGTAACTAATTATTTTTGTAAATTGTTTTTTTTTCAATTCCTCTTCCCCTTCCTACTATATCTTACATATTATCCATTTTTGCAAAGCTTTCCTTTCTGTATTTTTTTTGAGGGGCTTACACTTGCTGCGATACAACTCTAGATACAACTTTAGATACAACTCTAGATACAACTCTAGATACAACTCTAGATACAACTCTAGATACAACTCTAGATACAACTCTAGATACAACTCTAGATACAACTCTAGATACAACTCTAGATACAACTCTAGATACAACTCTCCTTGTTTTCATTTGTTTCCAAAATGTCCTGGAATTTAAGGGGGGTTTAAAATAGTATTTTTCATCTATTTCATAAAATGATAGTTTAAAATAGTAGAACCGATGAAGTTTTGCTCTTTTATTTGTTTACTGATTGGCAACTTTATGACAAAATTAAGTTATTACGCAAATAAGATTTTTTGCCTAGTATTTGTTTTTATTCATGTACACCCTAAGTTTAGTATATAATACTTACTATTTCCTGAGAACTACTGGCCAGGTAAAGAACAGAGTGGGGGGATATCCCAAATACATTTTTGGCCAGCTTTCAAGTCTCAATTTTGAAAAACAAACTGAAAAGAGTGAACAGTCTAGTAACAGTTGTCCGTGCAAACGAAAGTGTCTAGAAAGTTCATCCATACGTAATCACACTGAAGTTAACTTTATTAAAGCATCAGAAATATGAAAACTGGATTAGAAGATCAAGAACAGGACCTGAGTCAGGTCAGGGACAAGCCGCCGCTGCCGCCAGAGCTAAAACAGCGGCCGCTAAGCCCCAGCTGTTCAAGAAAAATGACAAGATCACCGACAAACTTTTTTGACACCCAACCGCCGGTTGGATTTAACGTACAGCCTGTGTCTGGCTTGTTGCGGCCACGTCCAATGGCACCGACTCCAGAACAGGAGGTGGCCAGGATACTTAGCTTCAGCGCGCCACCTAAGAGAAATTCTGTAGTCAATATGCCAACTGCACCGCAAGATTGTAATGATGACCAACTACGTTTCCGCCCAATTTCACCACCAGTGTATGGCTGTCATGATGGTGGTATACAGGAGCGGCCCATGTCACCGCCACCCTTGCTGCCATTGTCTGCGGCTGGCCAGACAGGCATGGATTCGGACGATAATGATGATTTAATTATAAGATTTTCGCCTGTTCTACATTCAGAATCAATGGATACAGATTCAAGTTCAGAGAGTCAGTCCAAAGAATCATTAGACAGCCCTAGCCCTGCTCCCAAGAGAGGTGAACAACAAAGGCCAGCTTCAATGCCTGCAGAAATTGCTCATTTTTCTACTTTCCTGGGCCCATTTGGTCCGGCGCCAGGTACAGCTAGGCAGGCTGGTGAACTTGATGCTTCTGTCAACGCCAGATCTTTGTCACCTCAGTTGCAACGGTCTAAGAGATTAAGCAGCCGACCAATGTCACCTACATTTGTGTCAGGTAGTTTTAAACATATTTTAATGTACCAATAGTAAATTTTATTTGTAAAAATATTATATCTATTAATGAATGAACTGATGCAAAGATTTATAATATTACATATACTTCTTATTTTCAGGTACTAGTCAAGGTAGCAGGCCAACCTCTCCAATGTGTGGTCGGACCACATCACCCCGACCGACCTCTCCCCTTCCATTCGCCAGCATAGCAACTAGATCATTTTCACCAAAGACAGTGCAGCCACCGGACAACAAATCCTCCAGGTTTGTCAACTATACAAACTTCCAGACCCCGCTCAACAAGGACGACCAGTTCAAGGATTTTCTGCAGATGAAAAGAAAGGTGCCGCGTCCATCCTCCAGCGTTCTGGTTGAGCCAAAGTGGCAGGTAAGATATCACTAGATACGTTATTTAAATTCGGTAAATAGATAGATAATCACATTGAAAAAAAGATAAATAGATAATATATTAGACAGATACTAGATAAAGATAGAAAACGAGATAAATAGAGAGTTGTAGACTTTGAGAAATTAATAAAACAAAGTTATTCTACATTTTGAAATATTATGTTAAAAACACGAAACCTTTCAATTCAACTTTTACAAAAGTACACAAAAAAACTTCTCAATAGAAAATTTGAATTTCTGTAAAATACATAAAAAAACATTTAAATGTCTACAGTTGCTATGCTTTCTAAACGACAAAAATCATCCTGAAGTGTTTCACAACAAATAGTACACTTGTCTATATCAACTATCAGAGCTATGCGCTACGGACGCACAGGCAGAATTGTGGAAATTTGGATCGACCAAACATAAATGTAAAAAAGTTTCGCTTTTAAAGAGTTTAAACTAAATAAAACAATTGCAAATTTGAACAAATAAGATAAGTTATAACCCTATAGAAAATCATTACGAAATTATAAAATAGTTTCTTGTATTTAATAATACATAACTACAATTTTAATTTAAAGTAATTCAGGCATCATTCTATTCTAAATAATTTATTAGAACTCGATCATTTGAAAAATTAAGGTTTTCTGAAAAGTTTGAATTCGACATTCATGAATCAAAATGTAAAGTCAGAAATATAGTGACATAGAAAAGAAAATGGATAATTAATTATTTTAATTTTATTGTTTCAGCTAGTAAAGCTTTATAATTAAATTAGTCTGGATATAAAATTCAAACCCCAACTCAACTAATTATTATGTCTCGAGGGGGAGGTTCACTGGTCCCGGCCTCACACCAGACGTGTTTTTTTTCGGATCAGTTGGGGGTTTTGGCTGTTTGACAGGCCTGGGCTACCCATCCCACCTCCTATCTTCAGAAAAAAAAGTATAATTGAGTTGATTATTCAATCTATATTTAATAAACAAAACTTTTATTACATCAATTAACCTATGCCTTTACTCCTTATCTTCTCTTACTGAGAATACGTTAGTCAGGCTATTCAACAAATGTTCGGTTGGCATACCAATAACAACACTAAAAAGTATCTTAAAATCGTTACTTTTGGCATGTTAGAATCGTTTTATCGATTTTTAACCTTCCAAGAGGATTCATATAACAATAGTTTATATATTTAGGGTACAGACGTCTTCTTTAAATATGTAGAATTTTTGTTATTTTGGCATTAAAATTTCACCATGTTAAAAATATTCTATTCTTAATTCTTAAGTATTGAAATGGGATTCTTAAAGCATAATAAGGAACATTGGTTTAGGTGAAGCTACTCTTTAATCAAGCCAGCATCCTGTATTCCATCAATTTTGCTTGCTTGTCTGATTGTCTAAGTTATAAAGCTTCGCTTTTTGGATGTTGTCATCCGTGGTTTGTATGGACATTATTATTTTAAAACTTTTTTTTACCAAATTCAATTTACAAATAAAAATTCTTATGATTTCAAATGTTAAGATTGGTTTTATTGTGTCTTTATTAAGCCAATCTAATATAATTTTTTCTCCTGTTTATAAGAAAGTTAAACAATTGAAATAATATATAGATTAATTTTGTTTATTAGTGCAATGAATACTGTCGAATGCTTAGTTTTCAAATGATTTTTTTTATCAAAATGTACTAGTAAGTATTTTGTATTTTTGTCAAAGTATCTTTTTTCTCAACTATTTACAGGATCTAATTTAAATACGAGACAATACTCAGAAAGAAAATAAAGAGAAAGAGAGAGGGAAAGGGAAAGGGCGATACAAGAGAAATAATTTGAGAAGAAAGGGGAATTCCGATTTAAACGAGAGATCCGTTTAGTGGCTTAAGCCTTTATTTCATGTAAAATAACTAAAATTGCTTTTTATAAAAAGAAATTCTTAATCTTTATATCTTTTGAATGCGTTTTTTATACATATGTATTTTGAAATAAGGGTATTTTATATTTTTATATGACATATGGTTATTTTGGTAAAATTTAAATTGCTGTTTTATGAGAACTACTTGCCTAGCACCAAAAAGTACGTGAATAAACGAGGTAGAAGAGGGGGGTCCGCCTTGGCACTTTCAGTGCATACAACTATAACGTTACATCTCAGGATGAGAGAGAGGGAGAGAGAGAGAGATTGGGGGTCTTTTTTAGATGAGATATAGAGTGTAGAAAGAAAGGGCTTTTTATAAGTGACACAGACTAAACAGTCAATCTTTGAACGACAACTAGTTAACACATATAAGCAAGTAACCATACACAAAACTTAGAAAAAAAGTGACAAAAAATGTCGAATTTTCCGCCGCAAATTGTCATAACCACTCCAACGGTAATAATTTATTTTTTGTAAGAAAACATTATCTGCAAAATGAATGTTTCTTAATAAATTGTTTACGCAAATTATTACACCGAAACTGATGATAACAATTCAACTTAATATTTGTTTTCTTATTTTTCTTATAAAATGATTTACGTCTTTTCAATACTTACTTGTAATAAACCTAAAATATATAAGACATTTTTTGAAATGAAAATATTTTTATAAAATGTTACAAAATGTTGAAATAATGTCTACAAGTTGTGCAATGCTTCCAACAATATTTTTCTGATGAAAGTAAACAACAGCTGAGTGTGTGCGTGTGTGGGTGTGTGTCCAAGCAAAAGTTAATATATAGGCCTTACTGCACCATGATTCATTCAGTTTTTAACATTCTTTCAAAGTGTTATCACAGCTTTTCATATAATATAGACAATACAAAATTATAAAACTTAAAAGATTATAAAAATCTGTAGTTATGATAACAGTGAATGATATTATGAATTTGCAGGTTCCTGAGTGGAGCGTGGACGAGGTGGTCATGTGGGTCAACAAGGCCGGCTTCAAGGAGTACTCGGCAGCCTTTGCCGACTCAGCCGTGGACGGTGACATTCTGCTCAGCCTTACAGACGCAGATATTCGTGATGATATTGGTATCAAGAATGGTATTCAGCGCAAGAGATTCATGAGAGAGCTGAAGAATTTAAAGAAAAATGCCGACTATGGCTGCTCGGACGATGATGGGGCAACTGCCAATTTCTTGGCTAAAATCAGTCCGGAATTTAGAGCCTACACATACAATCTTGTCAGCCATGATCTCGCCTATGAATACCTACTAAGACTTGACCCAACTAGCCTAGAAGATATGCTCAAATACGTGGGCATCGAGTCAGCCATCCACAGACACAAAATTGTGGAGGCTGTTATGATTGCTAGCGAAGAAGAGGACTCGAACTACAACATGCTTGACAGACTTTACCTGGATTCATCGGAGCCAACAGATGTGTACATCAGTTACCCCCGCAGGGGTGGTGCAGAGCTCGCCTCCTTGATCTCTATGCAAATGCAAATGCGCGGCTACTCAGTTATTTCCGCGCCCAACGATGGCTTAACAGTATCGGAAGGAGTGAAAAATCAAGTGAGAGAATCCAAGTTTTATGTGCTTATAATGCCTGCAGGCGCCCTGAATGATTGTCTGCGCAGGGATGAACAGTGCCGCCTGTATTGGGAGCTGTGTACCGCCCTGCAGCATGGCATCAACATAATACCTGTCTCCCTGGACTTCCAGTGGCCAGAACCAACAGAGCTACCTGAGGAAATCCGCGGCCTCTGCTACTACAACAGTGTCCGCTGGGTGCACGACTACCAGACTGCCTGTATCGACAAACTGGACAAATTCATGCGCCAGGACCCGAGCTTGTTGCGCACCAACACCGACTCACCGGCAACTATACTGACCAGATCCGGCAGGTCCACGCCTCAAGTGCAGCTGGCCGCCTCTCCGAGGCTAAAGTCTCGCCGACGGAGTAGAACCCCAAGTGTGGATTCTGCACTAGGATTTTCTCCAGCACCCAGTACTACACACCTTCCAGGTTCTTCATAATCAGTGAAGATAGAACTCTAATGTAGCAAAGTGAATCATAGAGTAGATTTGCTCTTTAAAGTATAAATTTAGATTTAACCAAGAAACTCTAATTGTAATAGTTGCTCTACAATTATTTACTCTGAATTTTATTTAATTTTTATTGTTTGTAATAGTTATCAAATGTTATGATTAAAAATTGTGCTTCACCTAAAAAATAAAATAAATACTATAGAGATATGAATCATGTTTTTTTCATTATTATTATTAATTTTATAAACATGTAGAGTAAGAGGAAGTGTTTGTCATTTTTAATTATTTTAGAAATTCCATTGAAAACAAAGTTCCCATTTTGGGTGGATATGTTAATATTGAATTAGAAAATTCAAAATATTTAATTATGTCATAGTCAAGAAAAACCGAGAGTATACAAGTTGATATTCATCTGTTTTTAAAATTTTTTGAAAATGTAAATTTGATTTATTTGTAGAAAAGGGGTAAAAAAGTACGTACAGAGTATATAAACAAGAAAAACACTAAAGGATATGACATTTTATCAATAGAAATAACATAAATCTATGTACAGGCTCCTTGGAACACGTGTTTGGATTTTTAAGGGATAAGATGGTGTACAAACCCCCACGAAAATCAACAAAATCCCCTTCTATAAAATAAGGTTATTGGTTGATAAGCTAGGACACTGCTACTTTGAACCTTATACCCTAGAATTGAAAAAGTGTTCAAGCCGATGGCTAAGAGAAGATAAAGCTTTTGGTACTAGTATAATTTAGAATAAAAATCTTTAACGAATAACTGCTTAGATAGTTTAATTTTCATTTAGGTGTATTTTTTTATCCCCAAAGCATTTAATGTAAAAAATTGTAACAAAAACTGATAAAAGACGGTTTTTCGGCGGTTAATAATTAGCTAGTATGTAGATATTTCAATCAGATATATGTTTTAGGGAGCTGGCTGTGCAACACTAAATTTTTTTCGGGGGGGGGGGTCATTATTACCAACACCCCCCAGCTACCCTCCCTTTTTTTCTTTCTAGCTTATAGGATCTATAATTCATGCCCTTTTTTTAATTACATAACTATGTATAATGTATTTTGTACATAAATTAAACTCATTATATAATCACACGGGCATTAAGTAAGCCTAGAAGATTTCTTTAATTTCAGTTAGAGCATTTTTTTTGTTATCTGGGAATATTTATAAACTTCCTAAAAATATGAAAAAGCGATTTAATAAAAATTAGAAGAAAAATTAGCCCCGAGAAAATCGTTCTACGAAATAGAATTATGTCTGTCCTTTCTTCCTTCCTTAAGATCTCGTTTGATGCTACTGGGGGGGGGGGGGGGGGGGGGGGGGGGGGGGGGGGGGGGGGGGGGGGGGGGGGGGGGGGGGGGGGGGGG
>LS057987.1:0-10425 GCA_900241095.1 Acartia tonsa
GGACCTATGAGAAGCTACCCTGTAAAGGAGAACCCGATCGGTTCAGCGGTTAGCGAGATCCTTCGCTACAAACAGACAAACAAACAGACAGACATCGTTCTACTTTGTATTATAGATATTTTTTTCTCTCTCAAAACAAGGGGTTATTAGTGCTCAACAGGGCCTTTAAAGGAAAGTACCTGTAATCACTCTCAAATTTTGAAACTCATTCTCTTTAAATGTTTTTTTTTCTCAAGTTGAAATAGAAAGTTTTAACACTTTTGTCCCAATTATTGAATGAGAAATTACTACGATTTAAAATGTCAAGAAATGCTGTTTTAAATAGAAACAAGGATGACAACATCCATAAAGGTGAAGCTCTAAAATCAGACTGTAGGAACAAACGAATATTAACACTTATAGATGCTTTGTTTATAAAATTGTACCTTTTTGTCAGAGGAATTATCATTCTAAAGTTCATATAATTAGGATTAATAATATTTGTTTGTTGTCAAAAAAAGATAAAAATCAACACATTTTTAGTGGACTTTCTGGTAACGTTATAGAGTTGCTATTCTTTCTGAATCGTACTTAACTATTAAAAAAATAATCATGTAAAATTGATAGAACATGCCTAAATCAACGATATTAGCTATCCGTTACTGGCACAAGGACAAATACTTATTATGAAAAATCTTTGCTTTTAAAAGTGTAAAAATGTTTGCTTTAAATATAAAATTAGACAGTACAGATCATGAACAAGGAGGGATCTTAGGAAGTGTAGCAAAATTTTCAACATAAAACTAATTTAAGACATCTAAAATATTACCTTTTTTAGTACTTTTGTGACTGAATTTCTAGTATTATTTAACAACCCCACCAATCTCAAAATAATATCAAACAAAAACAAGAAAATAAATAGAGGCTGCGGGCGCATAACTTTAAAAAACTAAAATATTTAAATAAAAGTTTATATTATTTAGAAGAATCATTAACTATGTTTATTACCTTTAAAAAAAATATTTATTCTTAAATGTAAGATTTATCTTTATTTTGTAAATAATTATGAATAAAAATTTTTAGATCCTTGTTTTTTTATAGAAAAATTCGACATAGTACAATTTTTACAGAGTAATAAAACTATAGAGCAACTACGCTCTCCCAAGATATTATCAGTTTATGTCAAAAACACTTAGGCCTAATAAGATAAGCGACTATTTCAACGCATTTTCATGCATCATACTTTAATTTTATTTCTCTTTAAAAAATATGTGTAAAACATTTATTAAAACATTATAAAACATGATAATATCACTGAAAAAAATATATGTTAGATGTAAAGAATGTTGTAAATTATATTTGCACTAGACACTAGAGTACACTAGTTCTGAATAGATAAAATACACTAAATATCTTTCTTGCAAGGGAGAACAACTATATCTACAGATATTTATATATACTCATATATATACAGGGAGGTTATTTTCGGGTTAAAGAACATTTTAGCCATTTTTTTGACAGCAAAAATATAAAATGAATATTTTAAATATCTATATAACACTTAATCAATACGTAATTTTGATGAGTTTAATTTGCTTCAAGTTGCACCTCTTTTTTTGGCCAAAGCATAAATAATGTTAGCAGCTACGCCCCTAGAATTAAGAGGCTTGTATTCGATGGGGGATAAATAGCCTAAAACCATACCGGTACCTATGAGAGGCTATCCTAAATAGTTAGCCAGTAGTAAATAAATAATCTTACTACTTTAAATAAAAGGATTAAATTCAAAGACATTATTTATTATATACTGATTTTTAAAGACTTTAATTCTTGATTTTTTATTTTGCTATTTTTATATTAACTCTTTCGGCTGTTTTGCAGGAAAACTCACTTTGAGGCCGTTTTAGATTCAGAGAGACTATACGGGAAGATAGAAAAAAGGGGATGGGGGTAAGATCAAGGTAAATAAGGGGAAGGAGAGGGTCGGAAAGAGAGAGGGGGAAGATTAAGGTAAAAAATTGGGAAAATGAGAGGTGAAGGAAGGGGAAGGGTTGGGTAGTAAAAACTAATCTAAAAGAAAGAGGCATATTATCTTATTTTAGAAAAAGGCGAAAATAAATATTAACTATATACTATTTTCATCTCTTATCATAAAATAATTATGTAAAATAAGATCTTTTCAAGAAGTTTATTAATGTTATAAATATAACTTTTTTTGTGTTATTAAGAGAAAATAAGTAAACATGGGAAAATTGTGTATGATTATCGTACAATGCTTTTCAAATAACAAAATAGCAAATAAATCCGATAATGTGATCAAATGTATATTATCTTTAGGATAAGGTCCTTAATATTTTTAGTATAATTCCAAGATTTTACCATTCTGTTGTGTAGACTGTAGATTTAACCTTGAAACCGATTAATACCCGCTAGATTAGAACTATTTTTGCGACATACTGAAAAATCGTGTATTGTATTTTACTAGAGACAATTTTCTATGAATATCCTTTATATTTTAGCCTCGTAATAATTTACTCCCAGAAAAAACAATACATTTTATTTTGAAGGGTGGAGAATATGTGTACACTTTTTGCAAAAATTCTATGTGCAAAAAAATATTTGCTGAAACATATACACATAAAACTGAGGATGTTCAGGAATTTACTTTGGCATTCGTCCTAAGATTATTAACAGCGCAACTACTCTATATATTTATATGTACCTTAGTTTTCTAAAAATTTAACAACAATTAGTGGTTAAAAAGTTTGGACACTCAACTTGTTGAACTAACCCATCAAAATTCATTAAAAGTCCCAAATGTTGTTAAGCCAACGAATAAGAAAAAGTAATTTTAAAACTTTGGGGACTTGTGTAATAACAGCCCACTGTCCCCTCTCTCTGACTTTTGGTGACATTTATACCTTTCAACGGCCATTCTAAAGTCAAGAGCCAAATACGACTGATGTTTTACAACATCTTATCTGAAGAAGATGAAAAAAGTCCCTCAAAAAATCAGCATGTTACTTCATAAAAACGAGGGATTATCCATCTCTTTTTAAGGGGTTTTCTTTCCCACTCCTCCTCTCTTCGTCCCTCATTTTATGACGTCATTGAGGGACTTTCATCATCTTCTATCTGAAGTACCAGCGACTGTAGCTTAACACGAATCCAGCGTATCTGCTCACTGTCTGGGAGGTGACGAGCTACAATTTCGGCTCAACACCGCGTCCTGGCTAAAGACGTTAACATTGGTTAGGATGCACGACATTAATAGACAGTGAAGGCTTAACTCAGGTGCAAATCGTTACCCTACACAGTTCTCACTTCCCGGACAAAGGTCGTGCAAACAAAGAGTTGGCTGTCTGTTACTTTACCCAATACCCAGGGTGTTTAAACTGAAAAGGAGAAATTTGGTTCCCCTTAGTTGTTCCTTGGTTGTTGGACCTGAAGTTATGGTTTCATGGACATAAGCCTTGCCCGTATGAGGTAATTAATAGGTAAATTTTATCTGTTTTTTTTCATGTGGCAATTTAACGAGTGACTTTTCTGTTTTATCCATTAAACCAAAAAAGGCACGGATGGATAAACGGATAAAGAGAGAGCAGATATTCAGAAGTCTTAATCATTTTTTTTATTACAAAATATGTCTATAAACTCGAAACCTTTTCTTAAATAATCCTATTATTTTAACCGACAGACTTTCGGACAATCTAAATTGTAAAATTGATGTTTTTTTTTTGTTAAAAGAAACCTTACAATATAAGACAGTAGGTAGCCTATTTTAAAAAGCAGCTGAAACAATCCCAATTACCCTCACGCCAGGCTACAATTGCATCAAGACAAAAGTAAGTACCGAGCTATGGGACCTATGTGAAGTGAAATTAGACATAAAACCATGATGATTTCAGGTAAAACCAAAATATTTCAGCGGGATCTTTTTGAGAAAATTAGATTTGGAAATTTCAAGTTCAATTTTTAACCCCTAGGAGTTACTGCATAATCATGACGAGAAAAGCAAAGATTATTTATTTAAAATTTTAAACAACTTTGCTTTTATGATGTCTTTCATGAAACCTCTTTATGTATGATTTATTTAAGTCTTAATTTCCTTGACCTTAGCAAAGCAACTGATAAAAAACGGCCATTAAGTAACTCCCTTTAGGAGTGGTTTTATGAAGAACTTTATAAAAACAAACTTGTTCACAATTCTTAATAAATAATCTTTGCTTTTCTTGCCATGATTAAGCGGTAACTCCTAGGGGATGAAAATTGAACTTAAAATTGTCAAATCTAATTTTCTCAAAAAGATCCCGCTGAAATATTTTGGTTTTACCTCAAATTATCATGGTTTTATGTCTAATTTTACCATACATAGGTCCCATAGCTCGGCACTTACTTTTGTCTTGATTCAATTGTAGCCTGTCGTGCCCCATATCATTACGGACGGACAGACAGAGAAAGTAAATTTCATATAACCTTCGCTACTAAAAAAATAACAATCTTTTTAATTTTTATTTAACAATCCATGATAAAAACATTCAGGGCTTCAAGTATGGGTAAAATAAATCTTAAATATATTCGTAATCATATGTAAATTCATACAAAAAATTGTTGCCTGTATACAATAATGTGTGCCGTTATTGTAGCTTCTCTTTAACTAAAGTTGTCTGTATGTACAAAATAAAGTTATTAAGTCTTTAAAGTTTTATACAATGAATTTACTAATAAAAAGGCTTGAATGTTATTTCTAAATAAGTAATATTTCTAACCCTATCATATAAAGTAGTAAGTAAATTGTGCTTTCGGGAAAGCTTAATAAATGCTTTGAGATGGTTTTAGGCTATTTTAGACATATCCCGCCTTCACCTAAAGGCTAGGGATTAAGCTACTAGTATTTTAAATTTCTTGCAAGTATTATTGCTGCGCTGACAATGGATAAAATCATTCTTGTTCAATATTTTATAGACCTTAGAATAACTGTAGCTAGAAAGTCATTTTTTTTGATATTTCTAATCACATCACAAATAATGTTTGCATCACATATAATCACATTGTTTGCATACAGGCCCGACAGACGAACAGACACTATGTGTATTATATATACACACAAATTACATAAAAATGAGCATATTTTATTTATATTGGAACAGGGTTGGTTTCAATGGTAAGGTTCAAGAACAAGCATAGCAACATCCAGAGCTACTCGTCTCCTCTGAAATATAAAAAAGTTTCAATTTTTGATAGCACAGCAGCTTTTCAACTTGGGAATGTCTGCCCGTCCTTCTAGCAAAGACTAAATAACACACTCATTATATTACTGTATTATGGATTACTATTTTATTTAGATACTAGAGGCTACGCTACTAGGAACACTAGGTGGGAAATTTTAAATTAAATTTAAGTTACAAAAAGTAACTTTTTTTGGGAGGGGGATACTTTACCATGGGCAATTTTTTTTGAAATGGTGGAGGTATCCTCCCACAAAAAGTCATAAATATTACATGGACCTAAAAAAAAGCTTCACTGTAAAGAAGAACTATATCCGTACAGCGATTAGCGAGATCTTAGATAAGAGTTTTTGGTCATTTAATATTCAGTATTTAAAGTAAGACATGAATGAGTTGGCAAATTAAAACATTTTGAATTTTAAGTTAAGTATTTCAAATACATTTATGGTGATTTCCCTCAATGTGCCAAGCAATTACCAAACCAACCCCACTATATTTTTTAAAATAAGGAGGGCACCAGTGGGTTTTCTTTTTGCCTATCCATGCGCAAGGGCTTATACCTGCGTTGATCTAACCCTGTGGAGGTACCATGTACCTTATATAACCTAACCCTACTGAAATAAGGGGGAGGGGGTTGTTCTATACTTGACTAGGCACATTGAGGGAAATGGCCACATTTTTCTTTTTAAAAAAATGATATGAAATTTTATAAGTTACATTTATATAACCATTTGTACGTAAATATTCATTTTTTATCAATGAATAAAAATTTAAAAAAATTAAAGCTCAGGATTTTTATAGAGGGGATATTTCAGTTCCTGTACCCGTAATATATATATAAATTTACACCTTATATAAAAGTAACAAAATCTGTGTTTGTTTGTTCCTACCAAAAGATCTCGCTAACCGCTGAACCCAAGTGGATCTCTTGTCATTTTTCATTATTTTGATATTAATGTAGGTTTGACTTTAGGACAGCGTTTGATTGCGTATAATACAACTTTAATTGGAATATATGAAGCGAACAGAAAACAACATTAGGTTTTGTTTTAGTGTTTTTCTATAAAAAAAACCTCACTATCCATCACTAATATTAGACACCTAACCCTGTGGTTATATGACCTTTGTCTGTAAGTCCTAACTTTGCTTGGTATTGAATTGCATTTGCTGGAAGCCAAAAACTTTTTATATGGACTAAATATTAATGTTGTACATTTGTTTAAATATCTTAAGCTATTTTTAACGCCTTATATTATGACACCACCGGCAATACTACATTTTTGCAAGGAGGGAGGGTATATTGAACTGAAATTGCACCGGTATCCAAAGTTTTATTTTACCAACGTTTTATTATTTGTTGGCATAGTTTTTGTTATCATCATTGATTGTGTACATAAATTTTTCGTCCATTGTCTTATCCTATTAGATCCCTGACATGATTAAATCGTACGCTAATGTTGGCTAGTGTATGCATTCCAGAGAGGAAGGGGACATCAGACTGTAAATTACACTGGTACCCAAAGTTTTTTTAACCATGATATCTTACCCAATAGACATGGCTCCCTCGATGGCATGGTATCTGATGAAGAAGTAGAGTACAAACATTCCGTAGATGCAGGGGAATATCCGCCTGGAGTACATGTCGATTTTCTTCACCTTAAACAGGAGCATCTTGCAGTGAATTGAATTATTATCCTATTTTGCAAAATTTCAGTTGATTAAAATTGCTAAATAAATGCAGGGATGGAGGGGACATTGGGCTGCCTATTACACTAGTCCCCAAAGTTTTTATTCGTTTGCTTCACAGTTTTAGGAAATTTTATTGAATTTTGATTGGCTGGTTCATTATGTTGAGTTTCCAAACGTTTCAACTGTTAATTGTATTCTAAAGGAGGACTAATTTTGTGTATCATCATTGGGGATTTACATTAATTTATCGGTCATTGTCTAATCCCTTTAGATGCCTGAAATAAATGTTTGTACCTGTGTAAGTGAATATCTACCCTTAGCAGCATTTTCAGCATCAGTAGTCTAAAAAAAGACAGAAAATTATAACATCATAAAATAGTTCTAGTATTTACGTTGGGAATAGAATTCGATAGAATAGAACCTCTGTGAAGCTACATTGTAAAGGAGAACCATATCTGCTTAGTGGTTAGCTAGATCCGGTTACTTTTATATGAGGATATAGGTTAAGTCAAAATGCATCAAAATATGCATCGCTGTTTTGTATATTACCTTTCTGAATAAAATTGTATAACTTTTTAGGATATTAAGTTAATTATTCAATTGTATACTTAAATAAACCCTATATAAAGACTTTTAGGATTTGATGTGTGTTTTATAGCAAATGCAGTTGATTTTACACAACAAATTAGAAGGGCTCAACAGCCGCGACGAAGCCTGAAACTTACAAAATTTATGATAATTTGAAAGATTTTCTGAAAAAAGGGATTGCCATAGTTGGGTCAGATTTAGACTTCTGACTGATTTTTTAGATTTCCCAAAGGCTTACAGGCGGCTGATCCGCGGATGCCGAGCCCTCCAAAATTCAATAAAACTAATTAAGCAAAGCTTTATCATTGCTTCACCTAATTAAATTAACTAAATTGCATCCGTTAAAAATTTAACAAGTTAATTTACTACTGTATTTTTATGGGTTACAAATTACAAATGAATTTCAAATTAAACAGAACATTTAAATCAAGTATAAGCACAACAATTTCATGTCAACAGCAGATAAAGATTGTATTGAGAAATAGATAATAAAATATCGCGAAACTTTATTGTACAAAATATGTATATTGGTCCTTTTTAGCATGACCGACTGACCGACGGACCAAGTAAATTATATACATGATGCTCATTATATAGGGAATCCAAATAATTTTCTTTTCTTACAGACAGCCAGGCAGACTTAACGACAGACATTTTAAATTGTAGAGTAAGATTACCTGGGAAGTGTTTGGAGGAGTAATTGGACTATCACTAATTATTTCATCAGTACTAAAATTAAGAAAAATTTTTGATCAAACCACAAATAGATTTTTTCTTGTTATATTTTTTTAATTTTTCGCGCGTTTATGTGAGCTGGCACTTCCTTTGTATTATTGTTAATGTATGAGTTAAGATTTCTTTTAGAACTTTCAATTTTGATTCTATTTTTGTGCTACTTTAAGATATGTTATGTTATTGAAACAATAACCTTCTAAATTGACCATAATCCATTAATATTTCAAAATTATGTCACTTTGGTAAAACCGGGTTTTAAGGCATTATTTGTTGAAAGCCATAATATTTGATTCTGATATAAAACTCATTAACACAACGAAGAAATAAGAAATTGATGAATTATTTCTTACATGGGATAGAGGGTAAAAATGGAAATTACAAAAAATAATGCTTTTCTATAATTAGGGTCGGTCTGTCCGTCCGTCCGTAAAGGATATTTAATCTTTCATGGCAAGATCTTCTACCACATACACAAAGACAGAAAAACTTCATGTTTATAGAAATAAAATATAAAATAAAATAAAACCTTTTATTATTTTGAGTATGTCTCTGTGTTATATGATGGGGGCTAGCTTGTTCCCCCTCTCCTTCTCTAAAAGTCGTCTTCTTTCGTATCACATCACCACCAAAATTTCTCACCTCCTAAAATAGATATATTATTTGGATGTTGCACCAGGTTTTCATGAACTCTAATAAAGCGAAACTTGCAGCTGGCTAACATAACGATACACCTCATCCACCGCCTTTACACCATCTGTTCCTTCCTACAAGCTGAACAAACTGACACATAAATGAGGTCTATGTTAGCATGACGATAATTTTCCCCTGTCAATATATCCACGTAAATTCTATATTAATATTCTAAAATAATTGAATCTGATATGGGTTCTTAAGGTATAAAACATTAAAAGGCATTGGTCGAAAAGATAAGACACTAGTACTACCAGTTTGTAACTATAAATTCAATAAAAGTACCAACAGTTGTTTAGCTAACAAATAAGACAACTTGATAAATCTACAGACTAAAAACCTTACTTCTTTACAAAACAGGATAAATTCTCTAGAAATGTTTACAAAGACAGACATTCACATAAAAGCAAACTGTTTGAATGATATGTGGTCGCAAAACTTTATCTGTGTTACAAACTTGACTGGTTTTGGGGAACTTTTTCCCTTCTTTTTCAGGGCGGGAATAGATAGTGGATAAAAAAATTATAAATTATAACATCTCATTAGTTGGCAAAAAACTTTGATTAAATCATGAGTCGGTTGTACAAATCATTATTGTCCAAGCTACTTCATTAATAATCTGATTATTACAATTTATTGTACATCGTAATTTGGTTTTTTCATGGGGGGGGGGCATTTTAGGCGTTAGGGGGGGGCAATCGCCCCAAGTGCCCCCTTTGGTTTGCACGCCACTGCTGTGTAGTGAAAAAAAAACCAGCCCAATGTCTCCTCCCTTCCAGAGTGGAAATAGTCTTTTATATATATACCTCTTGTCTTTTTGACAAGATATTAGTAAATTTTTATTAAATTTCATTTTTTAAATTCCTTTGAAACACGTTTTTGATTTGATTTTAATATTCCCTTTTAAATACTAAATTTAAACTTACATTAGTCACAACAATCTATACTAATCTAACTAAAATAATATATGTATATGTCTTATATTGTTTTTATGTAAAAGCAATAGAGGACAAGTAAGCTAATTTAACAGTTTATTAACATTTTATAATACTATAACTACATGCTAATGCTATAATTACATTAAATAATAAAATGAAATTAATAGTTATTTATCGCATCGAATTAGAGAGGATATTAAAATGAAAAATTATAAAATTTTGTTAGACCCAAAGGACCGCAGTTTCAAGCTAACAAAAACTGGCTGATATTAATCTTTTGATTTTCATTTTAATATTCGTGGGGAAATTGTCTGTAATACAATGATATATGTATATGATTTTTCAGTGTGGCTGAGAACTGGTTCTAATCCACCGGATATTGATCGGTTTCGAAGCCATAATAGAAATGATATTAGTAACCATAGTTATAGTCTTTTTGTAAAAATTTAGATATCAAAATTAGGGTTGGGCCGGATATCCGGTGTGGCCGGATATCCGGCTGGATATCCGGCCATTTTCAATATCCGGCCGGATACCGGATATTGAAACTATCCGGCCGGATATCCGGCAATATAATC
>LS057988.1:0-10423 GCA_900241095.1 Acartia tonsa
AAAAACATATTTTTTTTTTAAAAAAACCCCCCAATTTTTAAATTTAATTATTTTTTTCTTGTTTTTTTTAAAACTTTAAAACCCCCCCCCCCCCCAAGACAATGTTCTTCATATGATTATTCTTTAATGTTTGGTATATGATTGTTTCACAAATAAGATGAAAGATGAATTAAATAATTATTAACAAAAAAAATGTTGTCAAAACAGTTGGCGTCCAGAATTTCTGGAATCAATTATAGAGTTGCTACGCTTTTAAGCTCGTACCAAATTGTTAGACAAATAATCATTAAAAGTTTTAATTCGATAGGACAATTCATTCATGTCTAAAAACTATGTGTTTAAAAAGTGTTTAAAAACTATGTCATGAAAAATCATTAAATAATAATTCATTGAAGAATCACGCATCTTACATTGATTATACACATAATACATGATATTTAAATGTTTGTTAGATTTAGATAATTTAGTTAGGGTAATAACTCATGTTTAGATAATTAAACAAGGATGACAGTATCCATAGAAAGTTGTGAAGTAAGAAGGACGGACAAACGAACATTATCACATGTAGAGTGCAGAAATTAAAAAGCATGACACAGTAAAATTACAAACTTTCATTTTTAGGATATCATTATAAATATACCAGCCTTTAATATTGTACCTTGTTGTTCTAAGAATCATTACTACAAAAATCAGATGATTAGGATAATTATGTCATACAAAATTTTGTTGCCAAAAAGTTAAAAATAAAAAAAAGATAAAACTTAACAGTTAAATAAACTTACGAACTTTCTTGTAACAATAATAGAGACGCTACGTACATAACTGTTTAAGAATCTTCATGCAAAGTTTGAAATCAATAGCATAATTTTAATATGTCTAAATTAACGAAAAGGGCTAACCGATAAGAACTTACGGACGGAGACACCATAATTAAGGGAAAAGCCTCGCTTAAAAAAATAAGGATTTAAGGTAAGGATAATTGAAGACAAATTTCATATCTTGTCGAACTCATAAAATACTCACTTACTATGAAATAAAATAAAAATAAGGTGTGGGTGTCTTCGTTTATTACTTTAATTCAGGTTAGGTTAGTTAATGTACTGGGTAGCGGGGCCACATGTAGAGTTTTAGGAAAGAAATGCACCACACAAGTCTTTATAATGGTGAAGTCAATTTCTGATAAATCATTCTATATTTTTATGGTAAATATAAGGGATAAGATCTAAGAATTATTCTAAACAACTAAGATCTTTTAATATTTAATTAGACAATTTACGTCTGTATAAAAGTAAAATGATGTCTGTTTGTACATTAGATCTCACTAACCTCTGGAGCAGTTTGGTTCTTATTTACAGAGAAGCTTCTTATAAATCCAGAAAAGATTTATAACTTTTGAGGACAGTACATCTACCTTTCTCAGAAAAATCGCACAATAAAAAATGTTTAATACGAAGTTTTCATAAACATTCAAATTCTCTTTAAAAATTATTTTCTACTTTGAAAAGTGCGCAAAAAGCCTAATTAAATTTTGATAAAAAATGTGGTATTTCAAAGCAATTGTTTGCTTAAATTACATAATTCTGTTAAAACCACACTTTTTAGATTAAAGCTATTATATTAGTAAAAATACGCTTTTTATATTATTATTCAGTACTTTTTAGTATAGGCTCCAATAAGGTAATGATATAAAAAAAAACATTGTGTTACTATAAGTTTTACATATAAATTTTTCCAGTTTGGCTTTGAAACTGATTAACTGCCGCTGGATTAAAACCGGTTCTGAGCCATACTGAAAAATCACATATAGCTTCGTATTACCAACAATTTTCCACAAAAATTAAAATATAAAATCATAAAAAAATAATACCAGTTTTGTCTCTCATAAGATTTTTAATTTTAATATCCGCGGAAAGCTGTCTATAATAAGATTCGATAAATAACTATTTATTTCTTTTTAGATGCAAGCCTTTCATTCAGCAGCTATAAAGCTGCTTTGTCTAGCAGCTCTAGCAGCTGTTGTTAGCAGCTCAATCCTAGACTTCAGACCAAGTTATAGAAATAATAACAACATTGCTCGTAAAAGAGCTTTGAAGGTAATATAAATACTAAATAGATATAATCTAGAGCCACACTCTCTAAATTAGCCAATCGGATAACAGAACAATCCGGCTAGGTTATAGGTTGAAATGTGTACATATTTATGGTTCAAAAGGACTATTGTTTTTATTTAAGTTTGAAATCAATAGGGCAATTCAAACATTCGGGTATAGTCCCTTTCGTGACAACGGCTCTTAAGGGGCGTTTCGTCGTATTTTCACAGTAGCTTTTGATGGGATATTTTAGGTTAGGTTAGGTTATATTAGGTTAGATGATTGCCCCGCAGGGTTAGTGCACCCGCAGGTGCTAGAAATAGAAGAAAGGCTACTGTTAAAATTCGAAGAAACACCCCTTAAGAGGCGTTGGCACAAAAGGTACTATACCCAAACATTCTTAAATGAACGACAAGAGATAAATACAGCAGGAACTACTGACAAGTTTGATTATAGAAAAGCCTCGCTTTTAAAGCGAATTGCAGACATACAATTTTTCTACTTCAGGTTTTATCTGAGCACCCTGTTATCGACGGACACAATGATTTCCCCATGGGTGTCAGAGATGTTCTTGATAACGATGTTTCCAAGCTCAATTTTGATCATGATCTTACAAAGGTGCGTATATATTCTGAGGTGGATTCTTTAAAAAATTGTAATCGCTTAATCGGCTATGGTAGCAAGATCACCAAAATTGTTTTTGTAAAAATTTTCTTAACTATGTAAATAAAATCTATAAAAATAAGATAAATCTGATGTTAATAACCCTTCTATGATTTTAGAACACTTTTCTTTAGATTTATAGATAAATTTGTATAAAATAAAATTTTGTGATCTGGCTACGTTATAGCCGTTTCAGTGATGCTAGATTTTTTGAGAACCCATCTCTGTATTAGTTAGGTAATCATTTTGTCGGCAGTGGCTTCTAATCTTTGCTGAAAGAATGTCAAGGCTTAAGGAGAATCAAAATGTTTGGTGCTTATTCGCAAAGTGTCAATCGAGCACTGCCACCCTCACTGATTAAGTTAATTAAAATTAAGTAAGGGGGATTAGAATTTTTCTATACAGAATACTCATATAGGGTTCTAACCATGCGGATACCTAAAACCTAATATAACCCAGTTAAATGGTATAACTAACAAGTGAAATAAATATTAGATAATATTTGGGGGGTAAATGGAGAGGTCGTCAGTTTTACTGTATGTCGCCCCCCAACGACAGCTGAAAACCACGTATAGGTTTCGTAATGCTTTTCGAATTAATTTCGATATTGGTAAAAGCTGAATATAACCTGACCTATAGTAATAAACAAATGAAAAACTCCCTTTCCTCCTTATTTTTAATTTATTATAGGGGGGGGGGAGAGAGGTGCTCAACAAGGCATTTTAGGGAAATTGCAAAAATATAAAGCAGCATATTTGCGTTTGCCTTTTAAATACATTTATATTTTAACAAAGGACTTCTACAATTAAACTTCTTATTTTGTAGGAGGAACCATGGGCTTCTTATGCCCTGAATCATATTGACATACCCCGCATGAGAAAAGGTATGATGGGGGGACAGTTCTGGTCTGCTTATGTAAGTTGCAACACTCAATTTAAGGTATGCTAGTATTTCAAATTTAAGGTTTTAGGTATAATATTATATTCTTCGCCATGGGTTTTTATAAATTTTAAATTTACTTTTGTTCTTTAATCATATTTGTCCTATAATATCAAAAGGTATACAAAAAGCATACCTTTTTAAAATTAAGAATGCACGGCTTGTGTTAATAGCAGAAAAATGTCATGAATACAGTGAGAACCTTGATAAGCTGTAGTTTTTTGAAGCATAAGAACCATTCTTATGCTACATATAATTTAAGAGCTAATATTAACACCAGCTGCCCAATTTGCATTTTTAAAGTGTCACATTTTTTTACACACAAGCTTTATATGCAGGGAGGGAAAAAAAATTAATTTACATCCCTTACTTTCCCCTGATACTTATCAGCTTCCCAAGAATTAATATCTATGGGGAAGGATAATATGTTATTTACAG
Source organism: Acartia tonsa (assembly GCA_900241095.1). Classification (NCBI taxonomy): domain Eukaryota; kingdom Metazoa; phylum Arthropoda; class Copepoda; order Calanoida; family Acartiidae; genus Acartia; species Acartia tonsa. The sequence continues at coordinate 4,131 of LS057988.1, forward strand.
CTGACCTAATTATTTAATTTCCCAACTATGATTTTCATTATTTATTACATTATGATCTTATAATTATCAATCAAAATTTGACAGGATGCTACTCAAAAGTTCTTGGAACAGATTGACGTTATCCATCAAATTGTTGCAAAATATCCAGGTACAATAATCACGAAACCTTTCTGTTGAAATTGTTTCTTAAATAACATTTCCCAATTAAAACAATTAATTAAATATGAAAAGTAAAAATTGTCATACTTTTAAACTGGTTGTTATTTTTCATACAAAAATGTAGAAATTTAGACAAAATTGTCAATATATTAGCAATTCTAATGATTTTTGATTTTCTAATCTTGTAGATGATCTGATGTGGGCAGAAAGTGCGGCTGACATAGAGACAGCAATTGCCAGTGGTAGAGTAGCCAGTATGATTGGAGTGGAGAGTGGCCATGCTATCAGCAGTAGCTTACCCCTGCTTAGGACTCTTTATGCTATGGGGGCAAGGTAGAAAATCTAGCTTCCAATGAAGATAGTTAATTATATCTAAAGTTTATAATGTTTGATTTTACAGACTCTTATTAATAAAATATAACAAAGAGTAGACAATAAAATATACCCCTAATACAATGAAATTATATTTATATTCAAAAAAAAGTCTGCCTGGTGATTTATGCTGCAAATGTTTAAGAAAAAAAAGATAGCATACTCTTCACATACCTGTTTTTATTATATTTACATAATACAAAGAATTGTTATATTCTAATGGATAAACCTGCTAAGAAGTTCAAAAAAATTTCAGGTACATGACCCTGACCCATGTATGCAACACACCCTGGGCAGATGCTGCCCAGACTGAAGATGGCTGGTTCCCTCCCAGAGTCAATGGACTTAGTGAGTTTGGTGTCCAGATTGTCTTAGAGATGAACAGGTTATCCTTTCATTGGAGATTCAAAATTTTTCCTCAAAATATTTTACTTGAGAATAGGTTTTACTTGTAAAATGTTTCAGATTGGGTATGCTTGTTGACCTTTCCCATGTATCAACTGCTGTGATGAATCAAGCACTTGATGTTGCAATGGCCCCAGTCATCTTCTCCCACTCTAGTGCCCGCGGTGTTGCTGACCATTCTCGCAATGTACCTGATGACGTTCTTCTGAGGGTTAAAGCTAATGGAGGCATTGTAATGGTCAATTTCTATGCCTGTTTTATTGTTGCTGATTGCAGATCTCAGAATGCTACAGTGGCTGATGTTGTGGCTCACATCAACCATATTAGAGTGGTAGCTGGTGTTGATCATGTTGGAATTGGAGGTGACTACAATGGAATTGATATTCCGCCAGTAGGTCTACCTGATGTGTCTCACTACCCTGATGTCTTTGAGGCTCTGATTCAGTCTGAGGTTGAATGGACTGATGAAGACCTGGGCAAACTTGCAAGCAGGAATTTAATTCGTGTTTTGAAGGATGTTGAAGCTGTCAGGTAATTAAAACAAATAAAGATTATTAAATAAAAATCTGTGTCTTAGAATAGTTATTTCTCGCATCGTATTATAAACAGCTATTCTATATTTTTATATTCGTAGAAAGCTGGATATAATACGATGCTAGACATAGTTTTTTCGTATGGATGAGAACCGGTTCCTATCCACCGGATTCGAATGAATACGAGAAATATTTTTAAGATTTACTTTTCTTACAATATGAATTCAATCAATATTTACCAAACAATATATTTAAATTCAGGGATGAGCTGGCAATAATGGAGAGAAAGCCAGACAATAACTGGATCCCAAAACAGGATCTTGGCAATGATACTGATTGTTCTACTGAGTGGTGAAGAATTATTCAACATTATTTGATTCAAAAATTAATAAAAATATAAATAAATAATAATTTTTTTTCTCAGAAATTTATTATTGAGTCAATTTTGTTTTAGTTTCATTTACAAATTTAAAATTCAACATGAATTTTCATAAAATCTAGTTAGAGGATAGTGATCCTTATTTAAAAATGGTTAATTAAGATTTAAACAATGAGGAGTTTAATGGTAGCAGTAGCAGTTGACTTGTCCATTTTCAGTCCAGGTCTCAATTCCACCACTGTTACAATCATTAGAGCAACAATACCTAAGAAAAAATATTTTAGATATAACTTATTGATTTAAGGAAGATTGAGGTTTAAATTGTATAAAAAATATAATTTTGAAGTATTAAATTCAAGAAAAAAGATTTTTTTATTTTCTGTCGTTATAATATCTTGTAATTCCTTTTTAAAAGTTTGACCCTACCCCAACTAAATTATTATGTTTGTGTGGGGAGATGGTACCAAGTAATGCCACGTCGCGCACTCGTAGCAGTCATGCGTCATATTGGAAGGGTGACACAAATTTCAGATCTAAGTTTGCGCTGTTTGATTTACTCTTTTTCTCTTATAAGATAAAAGCGATGCTTGCAAGATTATTTAATTTGCTATAATGTAAAGATAATTTTTTTTTCAAATCGCAAAATCTGGGATCTGAAAATTGCGTCACCCTTCCAACCTGATGCATGACATTATTTTGTCCACTATCTGTGTGGGATGAGTCCTATAAAAAGTGTAGGTCATTGAGATTTTTCCTTTTTATTTAAAGGATACAGTAACCAAACCGACTAAATAATACTGTATAATACTTGTTAGGTAGCATATTAAAAACTAGGTTATCTCAAATAATAAATTTAACCAACCTGACTCCATCGACTTCAGCCCAGATATTACAGCTGTAACAGACATTACCAAAGGTGCAAGGTTCAGGATTGATTGGGTCAGGGTCCTAGACATAAATAAGTATAAATGAAAGGTTTGGCATAAAATTCTGGTTTTCCTGTCTAACTCACTAGGTAGGGGGGACAAAGTGTTTCAAAAATCAGACATGTGACGTTATAAAAATGAGTGATTATCCATCTCTTTTTTAGAAGGTTTCTTTCCCACTTCTCCTCTCCCTCATTTTTATGACATCACATGGCTGATTTTGAGACAATTTGTCCCTCTACCTCAATAGATTTGTTACCAAGAATAGCATACTTGACCTCTCTGCTTCAGTCCCTATCTTCTTAGGTATTGTACCTGTTCTTCTGTTTACAATATGCTGAGGTTATTAGAACCTATTAGACTATCCTGGATACTTTACCTGTCTTGCTCTACTCATAATCATATTCTTCCCAGGTATTATTCCAGTTCGCTTTCTTCAAAAGTACTGACCTTGGTGGAGCTGTTATCAGGTCCAGGAGATCCAGAGCACTTGACCTCCATGCTCCAGTCCTCGTCCCATTCACCCCAGGTATCATCCCAGTACTCCCAGTCTCGGCTGATGTTTTCAGGGCATTCAGTCTAAAATCAGGGATCAATAACCAATATTATAGGCAACTTAAGATTGACCAGAATCAAATCTTGATTGGACTTTAATAACCTTCTGTGACAAAACTTTCATCTAAAAGTTTTAATCAATAAGAGGGGTAATTTTATTATCACAATTGGGGATGTATATAAATGATCCCTTAATATCCATGCACATTACAATAATGTTGGATAATAATGATAGTGCAATATTTAACATGTAGAAATTAAAAGAACTTTAAGAAAAAGGTTTAAAATATTTTACATGTAAGCCAGTTGAAATACCAACTAATCTTAATTTCTGTCATAATATAAATTTATCTATAGCCTTTTAGGATTGAATGCATCACAAGATCTTATTTTAGTGGATTTCTGAATTAAACCTTGCTTAATGATGTGTAGTGTATGGATATTTGGTCAAACGCTGTTCAGAAAACCAACCCGTTGATTACACGTAATCTTTGTTTAAATGCGGCTGGTAATGAGTTACATCTGTTTTGAGGCAAGGCGTTCCAAATTCTCTAACATAATTAAGTTACATTCTTGACCTAGAAGCAGTAGAAACCATTTCACACATCTTAAGTTATGACGGGGTGTCTACTAGTCTAGCGCTGTATTACCTTTCTGACAACAACGCGTCAGTCACGGATATAGTTTATTAATACCTGGGTGTCTCTGTTGAGGATACCTCCATAGTTGACTCCAGCATCAGGTCCTACCATCCATACTCCTGCAAACAATACAAATCTGTCATTGCAGGTTTTCTGCGATTTTTTGTTCTACATTCCAAAAACATCTTATCCACTTTTTTACTAATACAATTGTGTGTATGACGACATTTTGAAAGACAACATTGCTCTTGTGAATCTACCTGAGTTCCAGTGTACATCACAAGGATGATGAAATGAATGAGTAGGAGAAATTGGCTACTAGAGGAAGATGGACATAATTTCAAATAACTAGCAAAGACTTATAAACAAGTTTTATTTAGTTGCCATAACAGGAGAACCATATCAGTTCAGCGTTTAGCGATATCCTTTGGTATAAACAAATAGACTGACAAAGACTCTGTTACTTTATTATAAGGATTATAGTTTCTTTATAAAAAGAGACCAAACCCTATAAAATTTCCTTCGCTAGCCTAGGGGCTGGCGTTTTTTCAATCTTACATAGATATAAAGGATTAGGTAGGGCTTAAAAACCTGACTTCATAGCTAGCCTATGAAGTTTTAAAGGACTAAGCCTAAGGTCACTAAAAGAAAATTGACAGGATCGAAGAAATTAAAAGGAGTGTCTTTCAGTTTTATTTAACAATTAATCTCCTCCTAATCACACACTTCAATACGTTAGATAAAAGTTTGAAACGTTAATATTAGGTTTGCTATTAAAAAACACAAGTCTTACCATTATCAGGGAGAAAGAAAAGATAGTTGTTGCCATTCACTTGTTTGTAGAAATTTCTTCCATTCAGAGTTCCTTAAAATATTTAAATTTTTAATACTTAAGATAAACCAATTCTTTGCCTATCTTTTAGCTGTTGTTAATATTTAAGGTAAAACTAGCTGCTTAGCGCCCACCCGCTAGTGGCTTTTTCGCATAGATTTATCATTACTTGGATCTTACACCAGATTATCATGAACTCTATTAAAGTGAAACTTGTGGCTGGCTAAAACAATGACCAGATAGATAGATACAGATACTTTATTATAATGTAAAAAAAATTACCAGTAAAATCATAAACACCAAGTCTATCTCCCTGAGATTTGATACATTATAACATAAGTAATTTTTAAAGTAAATTACATTAATATGTAAAACAAACATACATTTATGTAATTATTTTTTTTTATCATCTCTATCCTTTTTTCCCTTAAATCTAGCATGTACTTTAATTCAACATTGCCCTAAAAATTCTTTATGATAAGTGTTATAACAATCCTGTTTGTCTTCTCCAAACCCAGTTGTGTCAATCTTAATCTCTGTACAGCAACCAGATATTACACTGGCAAGAGCCAGCAGCCCTGACACCTAGTGGAGAGATATTAAACTAGATTGTGTGCTATAATGTTCCTGTTTATACTGGCCAAAACCAGAAGAATCTATCTTAATCTCTGTACAGCAACCAGATATTACACTGGCAAGAGCCAGCAGTCCTGACACCTAGTGGAGAGATATTAAAACAAATTTGTTATAAGAATTTTTCAACTTCAAATTCCAATTATACTTTGATAACAATTCAAACTATTTGAGTTTATTCATTAACAATTATAAAAGTATCTTTCTAAACCAATCAAAAGAATTATTTAGAAAATAAAATAAAACCTGCAGAATAAGTTTCATGTTTAGGCTCTTCCTAAACATACACTATACTGTTTTTATAATTATCATTTTGTAAAGATAAGAATTTTTACTTTATGTTAAGAATTAGTTTTAATCTATAAGTAAACAAAAAAAAATCTGTAACTAAGACAAATATTTCTTAATATGTAATTACTAAACTCAAAAGGGAAGGGTTAAAGGGGCTGTTTATTACACAAGTCCCCAAAATTTTATAATAACGTCTTCTTATTCGTCAGCTTAACAACTTTAGGGACATTAATTATATTTTTATTGGTTGGTTCAATAAGTTAAGTTCCTAAACGTTTCAACCACTAATTATAATCTACAGATACAAAAACAAAAATGAAAACAAATAAACAATTTTTATCTTGTAAAGATAAAAAAGTACACAAAAGTTTGCTTAAAATAAAGTTTTTGTCCATTAATTTGTAGACATTTGAAATTCTTATACATACATTTATAACATATCCTATCCCACTAAACAAATAGCTTAAATCCTGCAGCATTCCAAAGATATTAAAGCTAATCACAAACGGTTTATTAGGGACCCCTTAAAAATAAGGGTATCTTTAGCCTTACTTTAGTTTAGGGGAG
>LS057989.1:0-10423 GCA_900241095.1 Acartia tonsa
CCCGAAGGTTCTCGCTAACCGGTGAACCTATATTTTTCTTGATTACAGTAAATTTTCTTATAGGTCCTGGGTAGGTTTTAAACTTTTTTTGGTGAGGGTGTGTTTAACTCCTCCCCCCCCCCAAAAAAAAAAAAAAATATTTTTTTAAATCTCTTTTGAAACTCAAATTTAAAATGGGCTTTTTCCAGTGCCCCTAGAGGCTTCTAGGGGGCGTAGCCGCTGGTAGATATAAAAGCGGTAGAACCCCAAGCATTTAGGGGCTCTGTATAAAAAGATATATGTCTGGAAGTTCCTATAAGTTCTTGGTTATGAGCTGTACTTGTTTTTGGTCATGGCATTCCTCTAACTCCTACTATTAATGTCACACATCCTACATGGCAGAAGTAGGAATTATTTTTCTAATATGACGTCGAAAACGATTGATATCCGCTGAATTAGAACCAGTTCTATCCATTCTAAAAAAAATCATGTATCGTATTATGTCAAGTTTTCTACGAGTATAAAAAATGTACAAAAATAAACGGCATCTCGGGGCTAACAAAACAAGTTTAAAATTATAATTGTATATTTTTATATCCGCGGAAAGCTGTCATGTTTATAATACAATGCGATAAATAACTCTTAAATGTTTCAAAACAATATTTACAAGTATAAAACATGAATGAATATGATTTGCAATTATTATGATTACTTTCTTTTGCAATGTTTGAGTACAATAACCCTTTACTTTCCAGGAATATTAAAGGATAAGACATTGGATAATAACTAATTACGATAAACAAAATTACCATTTTGTGGAGTAAATTCATCGGCAGAAAAGTTTAAACACTGAAGGTTTGTTAACTTTAACGCAGTTGTAATAAGTTAGTAGGTAGATAGAAAAAAACTTGTTTTGATCTCATAGATTTTAATTTTAATATCCGCGGAAAGCTGTCTACAATAAGAAAAAAACTTTTCCTTCAAACCAGAATAATATCCGCTGTATTCGGTTCTCAATACAGAAAACTCATGTATAGCATCGTATTACAGACAATTTACTACGAATAATAAAATTAAAATTATATGCTTAAAACCATTCATATTTGCCTGGAGAGACCAAAGGCCCGGGCTTACAAAACTGTTATTAATATTCGCGGAAAGTTGTCTATAATACGATGCGATAAATATCTATTCTCGAAAAAAAAAATTTAATATTACCTATAATTTTTTTCCTGACTATTCTATACTAAAGGCTTAACTAAATTATAACATGTATCGATTTTTACCTTTCCAAAAAATTAAAATCTCATGCTTTGCGTAATTTCTGTTGTTGCCTTTTTTAAATTGTATTTTTACCATGAAAATCGACAGACAAACAAACAGCCTAACCGATTTTAGACTATTTTTATGTTCTAAAAATCGACTTCTTCTATCGGGTTTAGTAGATAGATAGAGAGATATCATGACAGGGAAAAAATGTCGTCAATTTCGGTAGCTAACATGGGCATCATTTATTGGTCAGTTCGTTCAACCTCAGTAGGAGGGAAGGGGATGGGGTAAGGGGGTGGTTGGGGTGTGTCGTTTTTATAGAGTATATGATATTCTGGTGTAAGATCTTCTAAAAATCGACTTCTACTAACGGGTAAATAGATAGATAGATATGTTATTGTGGCCAGTATAAACCAATTATCCGGGTGTCCATTCAATTCCGCATATCATCATAATATCAAGTGGTTCATAAACATCTACAAGATTCAATAATACCATATAAACAAGGAAGACAACATCCATAAAAGTTTGGCCTATTAATTTGGGCGGTCAGAAGAACAAATATAAAATAACACTGGTAGCTGCAAGCATCTAGAGGCTCTATATTAGAAGATTAAATATAAGTCTCAAACGATCAAAAGACCTAAATCTAAAAATAGAATAGCCTGAAACCATCCTGGAACCTATGTGAAACTCCCCTGAAATAGAGAAATCAACCTTACTACTTTGTAAAAAAAAGTATAATGACTACTTCTTTTTGAAGATTTATTTTACAGATGGTTTACATGGTAATCATCCTAGAAATATTCCTAAAATCAAGGTAATAGGATAATTATATCATATAATAAAAAAGTAGGAAAAAAACATACAGACGTTGTTACGCTTTCTAAATTTTTATTTACTGTACAGGTATACAAGTTTGAAAATCATAGGACAATTCTAACATGACTAAATTTGATTGGTGTTGACATGAGACAAATTAAAAGGGGCAGTAGGTGCTTTTGTAATAATATGCGCCTTCTGATGAATTGATTGTGCAAATGGTTTATCATTAATTGGATGTTACACCAGATTTTCATGTTTTCTAGTTAAGTGAAAATTGCAGTGGGCTAAAATAACGATACCCCCATCCCCTCCCCTCTTACTTGATAAACGAATAGACCAATAAATGAGTTCCATGTAAGCCACCTAAACTGATGACAATTTTTCCCCTGTCATAATATCCCCGTATATGCTATGTCCATTCTTGTGCGGAATTAAAGACTTACCAATTATATGTCATGTACTGATAGCGTTAATCCTTTTTATAGAATATAGAAGGAGAGATAGAGAGACAGTGAGAGAGACAGAGACAGAGAAAGAGACAGAGATAGAGAGAGAGAGAGAAAGAAAGAGGAGGAGAGAGATAGAGAGAGACAGTAAGAGAGAGATAGGAAAAGAGCAAGGGAGAAAATGTGAAATATATATGGAGTGTAAGGGAGAGAGAGTAAGAGTGTGAAAGAGAGACAAAACCTGCTACTTCGTTTTCTTTCCACGACCCGAAAAGATAAATAGTTTAAAGAAAAGCAAAGAGATGGTAAACTATGTCGCAATAATCATGAAACCCTTATATATGATTATAAATATTTTGTAACATGAACGACAGACAGACGGACAGACAGACGGACACCAAGTATACTGGATGCTCATTGATACAGTGAAACTTTACCCATAAATTGCAGCTAAGCACATTTCCCCAATTCCGTTCCTTACAGACAGAAGGACCGACCAAAAAGAATAGACATCTTTACGCGGATAGTAAAAAGAAAAATTATAATTTTAAAACCAGTTTTGTTAGCCTCAGGGGATGAAGGCCATGCATGCCTAACAAATCTTGCATTCATTTTATGGTTTTATTTTATATATTCGGAAAAAAGTCTGCATGATATTTTAGTATGGCTGAGAACCGGTTTTTATCCACCGATTATTAATCGGTTTCGAAGCCATAGTGGTGGATAATATATTCTATGGAACGAACAGTCATTTCAAATCATAGAGGAGCTTCACTTCTAAAACTACAAGGAAACCTGGTTTGCAGAAAATAATAAGATAATAATCTTTTACAAAGAAAAAAGGATTGGACAATGAACGAAAAATTTATTATTCCTTTAGAGTCGTGTTTAACATTGTTACCTTTTGTAGATAGTAAGAATTGATTTTAAAACTAATTCAACTGCCATTGTCCTTTCCCTCTCTGATTTTTTTAAAATACAAACTATAAATTTCAGACCTTTACTAATCATTCATCGCATCGTATTGTAGACTGCTTTCTGCATTTAAATAAAAAATTAGAAGAATTAAATCAGTTATGTTAGCCCCGAAAGTTGGTATTATTTTCATTTCCATGTTCGTGGAAAGTTATCTGTAACACTCTATACATGATTTTTTAGTATGACTGAGAACCAGTTCTAATCTTGCGGATATTAATCGGTTTCGAAGACCTACTGGAATACTATTTTCTCGTATTCATTCGAATCCGGTGGATTGGAACCGGTTCTCATCCATACGAAAAAACTATGTCTAGCATCATATTATATCCAGTTTTCTACGAATATAGAAATGTACAATCAAAAGATTAAAACCAGTTTTTTTTAGCCGGTGCCTCCGGCACCTCGGGGCTAAAAAAAATAGTTTTAATCTTTTAATTGTACTTTCTATATCCGCGGAAAGCCGTTTATAATACGATGCGAGAAATAACTATTATTTTATTATCTACTAGCTGCTGCGCTCCTAGCATCTAGGGGCTCTATATTCAAAGGGATATGGAAGGGCAAAAAATAGCCTAAAACCATCTCAGGACCTTTTAGAAGCTTCAATTTAAAGGAGAACCATATCAGTTCAGTGGTTAGCAAGATCCTTCGCTACTTACAGAAAAAAGCTTACTTCTTTATATAATAGGATAATTGAAAGTAGAACGTCGGCTCTTCTTTAATATGTTGATGTAGTAATTTGGTTTTCATTTCTGGAAATTTACCTTCTGATACTGAAACTGTTTTATTCTCTGTCTGTGGGCTATGAACCTGCCACAAGAAAAAGCCTAAGACAAGGATATTAAACAACGTAATATATATGAATTTTAAACAAATATTGATAGTTTGGATGCACCACCAACCTCTCTTTGTTAAGCTTGATGATGCCTCCTACAGTTTTTAAGATCTTAATGGACACTGAATAGGTGTAATCAAAGTGATAGGGATATTATTGCTAATTCTATACCCTGGCTTGATGCAATTAAAGTTTTGATTGTTAAATTCAGCATTGACTAGGAAAATTATTCTTTTAAAAAAGTTATGGGTATCCAAATTATTACATCATAAACAATCAAAATAACTACCAGGTTGTAGACTTTTTATAGCCTGAGACATGACGCTTTTTTACCTGAAAAAGTTATCCCAACACAACAAGTTTGATTATTTTTATACATACTTGTCCCTCTTGATGCTTGTATGCACCAAAGTGAAGCATACCAACCATTATTTCATCCTTTTCTAGGCCAGGTTATGTCAGGAAAGGGATAGTAACATAAGATAGTTCAAAATGTCAAAAGATGGGCTTTTTTTGAGATAGGTGTTTTTTGAGTTGACCCCCCAATACAACCTTTTTGTGGAATACACTAACTCTGCAGTGTAATGAGTCGTGCCTGTTTTGGGCCAGGGCATTTCCCTTACTCATACCTAGGCCTAGGTTTTTCGTAATAACATAAATGTTATGTATTTAAATTATGCAGTATTTGTGGGACAATTAATGTTTAAAATTTTATAATATTCCCTATTCTCGTCCCTGGGTTATATGCATATGGATGCCAAATAATTTAGGGTTTAGTTTGGAACTATCTGTACCTAGTGGTTTTCAAAGAATTCTACAATTTTCTGCATCTTAAATCTTAAAAATTATGTAAGTAAATTGGTTACCTAAATCAGTTGGGGGATTGAACAATATGTTCTCGAAAATAGGTGGGATATTGGATTAACTTTGTCATAAAATATCTTAACTCTTAACAGTTGCCCTCACCCTTCCCATCTAGACATTTATAATGTAAAAAAAAAGAATATTTTTTTAGTATATTTTCTTTGTTTCCCAATAAAACTTATTTGAATTTCCTATTTGATTTTAATTTTTAATATCTTTTAATTTATCAAAACGTTTTTCGCTATCCCCTAACTTTTAAGTTTGACCTTTCTGAGGTTATGAATTAGAATATTTATTTTGAAATGTATAATATGATTAAACTTATGCAAGCAAACTTGTTCAAATCTTGTCAGAAACAAATATATCAGGGGAATGGCAATAAGTTCATTCGTAATTGAAATCTAAAATCACAGACAGAATAACCGTACTAATTTATATTATAGGATAACCTATGAATATGACCCAACTTTACTAATATTAATTTTATTTTAGGTAAGCTATGTTCCCAAGTTTCATAAATGGTTCATTTATTTTAAAAAGATAGGTAATGAACACTCGGTAGGTGATGTGAAGTACCAGATGTCCATTAAGTACCCATTTTGATTAAATTATTGGTTGAAAAGTTAAGTCTTCACTAGTTTGAAACAAACTAATCAAGGTTTATTAAAAAGTCCCTAAAGTTTTTAAGCTAAATAATGAGAGATGTTAAATAAAACTTTTTGTAAAGTCCAATGTCGCCTCTCTCCCTAAATGTATTAAATATATTTTTGGAAAGCAAAATTATATGATCAAGGACTGAATCCTAAATTGAAATCTACTGTTGTTTTAACTATTTCTTTATCCCAAAATCTAATACAAACTCTTACTTGTAGCCTTCAAAATTAAATCTAACCTAGATTTTACAAATATAACTTATTCTGACATGGAATAACTTTGATAGTAGAGCTACCACTCTTTAACTATGATATATAGGTCATCTTTTAGGTCCAAGTCTTCTATTAAAGATTGGCATCTGATAGTTTTATGTGTGGATTCCCCAGTGTACCTAGAAGACACTGTTAGACTGACATTCACAATTCATAGAGTAGCTTAGCTACTGAATAAAAAAGGAAAACATTGTTTTAAACGACTTGTATAATTCAACTATATTTAAACAAGAAGGATAAAATCAAAAGCTTTTTTGGTTTTTTAATATTTATTTTTGGTTTGGGTTGAGTTATTTTATTTAATAGACGGTTGCTTCGTAGCATAGCATATAGGAAAGGGCTTGGGAGGTTAATGAAATAAGATTGAAACCCCTTAGGCTAACTGACAATCTGAACTATAGTGTTGCTACGCTCCTGACAAAGATGATATAGCTGACGGACAAACAGACAATCTAAACTATAGTGTTGCTGCGCTCCTCACAAAGATGATGGATTGAGAGAAATTCTTATTTTATGCTCCAATAAATTCTTTCATTTTCCTCACATATTAAAACTATTTTTAGTAGTGCAGCTACTCAAAAACAAGGGTCTGTTAAACCGTCCAGTTCTTTGGTGGTCATTTTAAAAAAGATCTCCTGGTTGATTGACTTACTTTGATCATTTAAACTAATACAAATTACTCAAAATCCAGTGTAGTATCTAAAGAAAATATTGTTTTTTTTGGACAATAATGGCTAGACTTATTTTGGACTTAATTTTTCTTGTAAATTTTAGGGATCATAAAAGTACAGCAAATTGTTTTATTTGATTTCAAATTATTCTTTCCGTATAAGAAGAGAGTTTTTTCTCTTATATGCCCAACATTAACAAAAATATGAATAAGAGAAGTTGGACATTTTTCATTATATTTTCATCGAAATTACCTTTTAATCATTAAGACTTTTTGAAACCTAAATTGTCATTTCAATACTTTGATGTTGTTTGATAAATTCCTACCTATTTTTTTTACAAAATATGCTAGGCATTTGTCTAAACCTGCATATAATCCAATATTTGGTTATAATGAAGTTTATTTAAGTAGTTAAACCTAAAATAACCCCATACAAAAATCTTATCCTCCCCTAAGAAGAGACCCTTATCTGCTTTATAGTCGGTTTTACTACGAACATGGTGTATCAATTTCCATTAGAACAAGGACATTAATTTTGATAGTAGCGAGGCCTTTTTAATTTTAAACATTTAAATTAACTTTAAAATATATATATAACAAGTAAAGAATCTATTTGGAATTTTGATAGTTTATGTTGACTAAATGGCTTTAAACAAAAATGTTTATAGTTGGCATATTATCAAAATAGGGATAACCTAATGAAATTAAGACTACATGCATATGTTTAGAAAACACAAATTTTGTAGATTTAAAATAAAAAGGAGCAACAATTTTCTTTAGTTTTGCTATTATTTTACTTTTTGTTAGCTTGATCGACATCAAGTATGAATAGTAGAGTAGCTTCACTACAAAAAAAATGGTAAGTACGCTTTAATTCCTAGATTGGAATGTAGAATTCCTGATAAAGGATTATGTATGTCCAATAGCCTGTCCTAAAATTTTCAAAAAATTCTTTAATCAAATACCTCGAAATAAAAAGGAACTTTTTACTAGGTTCATTTTTCTTGAAATACCCCTATTCCTCTCCCCTTCTGGAAAATAGCCTAAAACTTACCCAAGACCTAAAATATTCAAACTCATGACTGACAACTGTATTGAATTACTTCAGAATTATATCGCCTATATATTAGTGATGATCGTAATGCAAAGGAAAACGCGCATTTTTGCTATCGTAATAACATGCAATTCTGATAACTTGATCTAATACATTTCCGAAGTTAATTCATGTTTTGACAATTTGATGCAGGCTAATTTAGGGGGTGAAAGTAAGAAGGGGGAGGGGGGGTGGAGAGAGCATTATTTAAATCCTTGCCAATTTGTCTCATAACCCTTTTATTAACTGATTTTATCTTAAAAAGATGGGATTAGAAATTATGTATTTATATTATATTTTATTTTATGGTTCAATTTAAGCAAGGGTGGTTAATGTCCAACTTAGCAAAGGTTTTAGAACAAATTTGAAAGACAAATAAGAGTTATTTTGGTTGTTTATAAATATGAAATAATGGTTTTCTCTGCAACTGTTGAATGTACCACTATTTATTTTAAGCTGGGTATATCATTAACTTTTTTATCCTTGTTACCTTTATTGTTGTTTACAAATACGCATTGATAACAACAATAGAAATATTTACTTTACTAAGGCAGAGTATCCTAAAAAACTAAATCAATTAAAGGAGTAAGTATAAGTATACAGGATCTAATAAGAGAAACGATGGCATTTTTTTCTAAAACTCTGAAGGTTCTATCGGCCAAACGGCTGACTGAACACATTTTTCAAGTCATAATAGTGACACAAAAAGATTTACAAATTTGCTTTAAACGTCAACGTGCGAATGTGACTAAATATTTGATCATTTTCTTTTAACTGCGCGCTTTTTTTGTATTTGTCCTTTTTTGGGCTGATGATGGAATGGGACATTAAAGTCTGTGTCCATCTTCTCTATTTTTCTATTGTAAATGTTGCAACGACTGTATTTTCCTGACCAAAATAAAAGTTAAGCTTGTTAACAAATAAGAGAATGCACATTGACACAATGGAAAGATAATAATAAGGACGAAGGACAAGTTTGTGAAAAAGTCTTGCATTGCTTTTTAACAAACAAGTGGCTGCGCCTCTAGCATCTAGGGGCTCTGTATTCGAAATAATATGTAAGGGCAGGTTAGTAGTTATCAAAATCTTAAGCTACAGACAAAAGGCCTTACTACTTCATATAAGAGGATATTTTAATCTATTCAGCTAGTTTTTTTTTGAGTTTTTTAAATTTTAATAAAGAGAGGGGTAGGTTTCTGGTAAAATCCGTAAAGGTTATGTGTTATAGGTAAAAAACAGTAGTAGAACGATAAAGATTTATGTTAACTTTTTTTAAAAAAAGTTTTGTCTATAGTTCTTTTCAAAAAGAAATACACATATTTAGTGAATATTATCGTTCTACTTCTATTTTTAAGCTTTAAAACACACACCTTTACGGATTCTACCAGAAACCTATCCCCCTCTATCTAATTTAAAGTGGTTAGGTAAAAAAATGAAAAATTGACTACATTGAGGTATTGACGACAAAATATTACAGTAAATTTTATTTTTTTTATGACTTTTCAATCTTATTTGGATATAAAATGAGATCCACGGGCTGTCAAAAATAAGTTAGATAAACCTTAGTTCTCTATTTGTAAACTCTAGTAGGGCAAATTTTCCTTCTTTTATGGAAATTTTGTTTATTGGACATGACGTAATCTCCTTTTTCCCGTATTTTAATATTTAGTAATTGCAGTCTTTTGCTTCCAACTTTTTTATCAGTTAAAACTTATCATTATTGAGTCAAAGTGTATTCTTTATCTGCTAAATATTAAATTATTGCATCTTGTAATCGTCATCAATAAGGTAGAAGATGAATTGTTAAAAGTAACTAATTTTAAACTTATTTTCGGATGAATGTTTCCTCTCTTTCTCTGAAGAGAAATTGTTTTTTACTTGTTCGAATTTTAGATGATATGTTTCAATTTATGATGAAATGGTGATTTAAGTTTTTAAAAGTACTCGTAATTTATATCTAAAGCGCATTTCTAGTATAAAATGAGGATATGACACTTATCGTAGGTATATTATGCTCCAGATAAAATTTCCCGTATATGAAAGTATTCTTCCTTCCTTCCCTTTCCCATTAAAATCATCTCCTTTTAAATGCCATAGCGTTAAGAGTGGGCAAACACTTCCACCCCACAAAAACAGTATTTCTCTATGTTCAAGTATTGCAGTATTAATTTGATTCCTATCATATTTTAAATTGTGTGTTTTTTCTACATAATAATGAAATAGTTACTAAGATCCACAAAGGGAATTAATTTAATAATAGTACATACCAAGTTTTTTTTGTGAAAACCTGACTTATGTAGCTTGCATTACGGTTTTGTTGATTTGGTTCTATGTTTAGTGTTGGGTAATGGTATTCTAATGAAATTAATAAGAATTCTTTAGAGCTATTCTGGTACCCTTTGTCGAAATAATTTTGTTTAAAGTTTAATTTTATTCAGTAAAGTATTATTGCGTGGAATTGATAGGACACTTGTAGTTATCCTGTAGACGTAGGACGTCGTTTGGTTGCGCGTATTTAAATATATCCTTTGATATGAG
>LS057990.1:0-10423 GCA_900241095.1 Acartia tonsa
TTTCTTAAAAAAAAAATTTTTTAAATTCCTTTTCCTAATTTTTTTTTATAATTACCCCCCCCCCCCCAGCTAATTTTACCCCCGGGGTAAAAATTTTAAGGGGGGGGGGTAAAAAAAATTACCCCCTCCAAAAAAACAAATTACCCCCCCCCTCCCAAATAAAAAAGCTTGGACGCCCAATTGAAAATTACTAAATATAATATTTTTCTTTCTACCAACAAATGTATGGTTTTATCCTACTTGTATTGAAGATGCATAGTTCTAATTTGATTATATGTTGTATTTATGTCTTTAGTAGATAATAATTATGATTTTATGAAGTGTTAACTCCCTTGTTTTTAATATTTTACTACACAATAGTAAAAATGGTAATAGGTGTCCCAAAATAAAGTTTTTATGATACTTATGACACAAATGAAGAAATGTATTATAATAATAATAATTCATTATAAATTTTTAAACTCATGGCACATTTGTTTAATTTGAGAAACCAAATCTGTTAAAATGTGTAAAAATTAAAACTAGCTTTGAAATCTATCATTAAACTAAACAATCAATCTTTTTTTAAACACTTACTACTAACCCCTTGTCAAGCATTTATTCTTAGCAATTGAAAGATTTTTGAATGCCTTATTTAGCCAATCCGCAACCAACACTTTTGCTATGTGTCTTATTTGAAATAATTGAAGATTTTGTGATACAAAATTTGCCAGAAAATAAAGCGTTTTTTGGATAGCTAATTTTTTGTGGGCCACTCTGTTTACTATTTATAAATAAAAATTTTCCCATGAGTAATTTATCTGTCTGGCTTCCAATTAAAGACATCACAATAATCACGGCAAGGGACAGCATAGCCAAAGATTTATTTTTGGAGAAAAAAAGATAATTTGAAGGTTGTTTATTTAGTATCAATTGGTTAGTATAATTTTAGCCAATTAAGGTTTATTTAGTAAAGTAATATAATTTATAAGGTTTCATATAGTAAGGCTTCGTTAGTCTCAAATTCTTTCTGGACCTATGCAACGGAAAGGTAATGCCCCAGAAATATTAAGGGTCCTAGGTGTTGCTTGATGCCACAATTCATTTTGTTATGTATCTGAGAGTTATTACTTTTTGAAAACGTTATAAAATATTTTTTTAAATATAATTCCTTGTCCTGAGATAGATAGATGATATGATATAAAAAGCTATTTCCCAAAACAAAACTAACACAATGATAATAAAAAGTTAAATGGAATGTGCTAGCCAGAAAAGAATTATCTGATAATGTTTTGTTTTGCTACTTCCTTTTTTTATATTTTTTTGTTTCGCAATTACTCTGGTCTGGTTATTCACTAAAAAAAATGTCCTGTATTTTCTTGTTCATAGACTGATTTAAAAAAAAAATAAAGTTTTATATAAATAAACGAGTTATGAGTTCCCTTAAATTGGACCACAAACATGATTTTTTTACCACTAATTCAAAATTAAAAATAAGAGAGAAGCGTATTGTCCATAAAAAATGTTAGGTAAAATGTTAAATTATTCCATCAATTGTAATAATCGATATTTATATGTATAATATTTGCTGTTCTTTTCAATTTAATTAAATTGCTACGCTACAGACTTATGAATTTGAGAATTTGAATGTTTTTTTTTCAAGAATAGAATAAAAAACTTTTTAGTAAAAAATATAAAAATATGTCTATTTACTAATAAGCTAATCAATTTAATTAAGTTCCTACGTTACAGACTTATTTACTTAAATATTCTTATTTTAGAAATTTATTTGAAGAATAGAATACAAAGTTTATATTAAATTAAAATAAAAATATATGTCTATTTACTAATAAGACATATCTTATTTTGATTTGATTGTCGAAGGACAAAATTTTCCTATGATGATTGATTAATAATTTTATTAAAAGCGCAGTGACTCAGGTATAAGATAATGAACGATAATTTCTACTCAGATGTGTGAAACTCTGCTTGTTGATATTTTGTAATATTTTTCGGGTAAATTTAATTTTAAAACTCTACTTTTTTTTCATAATATATAATAAATTATCTTCTGTTGGATATATTTGTCATTGTTCTTATATATTTAAAATCTTCTTTGAATCCTCCGTACTCCCGGAGAGACTTAATTAATTTTGGTTAAATAATACTTTTCTTACTGTCAAATCATTTTACAATTTTACCAACAAATACAGACTTATTAATTGTTTGTATGCTTATTGCGAAATAACAAGGATGGTAACGTACATGAAAGCAAAGTTAGACAAATAAGCTTAAGACAGTCGGACAAACGGACATAAACAATAAAAGAGTGACAGGTCTTTCATTATTGAAAAATATGAAACATTATTATTTTGACTAAAATATCTTATTGAATAACTTAAAGTACATAAAATTGAATATTGAATTTTATTATTCACGGGAGGGGAAATATAGAGTCGACCCCTCCCCCCCTTTCAATTTTGGTTTTAAAAAGAAAAAGTAAAATAGAAAAAGAAAATCCCATAGGTGATTTCTCTTGGGAGGGTAGTTGTAACCTCACCAAAAATAGTTGTAGGCCTTCTGAAGACTTTTTAAAAGATAAACTGTGAAGGAAATCATATCGGTTCAGCGGTTAGCGAGATCCTTCAGTACAGACAAACAGACATCCTGTTACTTTTATATAAGGAGAGATGGGACTGTCCTATCTACAGAAAAACTTTGCTTTTGAAAATGATATGAGCTTTATTTACGATACCTTTTCCTACTACGTTAAAGTTTTTTTTCTACCGAGATTCTAGAATATTAAATGTATTAATATCATGTGAAGTTTAATGATTAAATTAATTTACAACCCTTTCTTTACTCCAATATATATCAGGGGTAGATTTTTTTCTGGGGGGCAACCCCCCCCCCCCTTTAATTTTAGTTTAAATTTTTTTTTGGGGTGTGATTTTTTTCTAGGGGGATTTCTCTTGGGAGGGTGGTGGTACCCTCCCCCGAAATAGTTATAAACCTTCCCAGGACCTATGAGAAGCTACCCTGTAAAGGAGAACCTGATTGGTTCAGCGGTTAGCGAGATCCTTCGGTACAAACATACAAACACAGAGACAAATAGATATCCTGTTACTTTATTATAAGGATTTTTTATAACTTATTCCATGTAACTTAATGTAAAATAATGAGTTAAAGCAGGGGAGAAGTAGGGGTTATAATGCTTGCTATAATTTTCACCTTGTTATATTTGACAGGGAAACATTTGAAAGAATTAGTTTGGTTTCATATCATCTAATATTTAAAACTTCCAATACACATGTGAGTTTTTATGAATAGAAATATTTTTTAGAATTAGAACCACACAAATTGATATGATTTAAATAGATTAAAAGATGATATTAAAATATCAATGCTATTGAAATATAAACTAGAATCTTAATTATTTTTCACTAAACATTTCTCTACCTTAAACAACAGCCTTGTAAGTGTTAAAAAATAAATCATTTCATAATAAATCAATCACATTTCAACTATTTTTCCTTAATAATAACAATAGATAAATAGACAGATAGCTACTTTTCACCATAGCCCGCCTCTATATTATTTCAGTTTGTATTAATCTACATAATAACTATTACAGATATAAAAACGATTTTAGTGAACTTTGTAAAAAGTGAATAATTGGAGAAGGAAAAAAATCTTTGAAAATTAATGTTTAACTGTGAGTGGGCCCAGCAAGATAACTGTGGGCCTCGCAAGACATCAAACTGGCCTTCATAAATCCACACTTCTGGATTAGAGAACGGCTGCGCTATCACACCGAGTCATGTAAGTAGACAAATAGATAGAAAAATAGATAGATAGATGAACTATAAAATAAGAAAAGATCAAATAAAATAGATACGTACATAGTATAAAGATATTAATCTCTGTTTTGTTGGCTCTGGTCTCACAACCTCTCTCTATCCTTGGAAAACTGCCTGTGATACTATGAATAACGATTATTGATTTTTATTATTTCCCAACTAAATAATTAAATTATTCATAGAATCATTAAAATTATACTTAAAATTATAGTATGATAATTTTATCATGTAAAAATAACCAATTAGAGTAAAACTTCTCGAAAACTCTTTTATTCATATAAATAAGTAATAAAAACTAAACTTAGAAATGGCATTATTAAGTTGACTGAAGTTCTTGAAGGTATGATGTTGACATACAACCTTTAATTTCCCTATTAAAAAATATATAGTTATTATGTCTACAAAACGATGTATTTATGATTTCATCAACGATCACTTTTTATTAAAGCCATGTAGCCGACATTAACATTGTCAAGAAATTTTATCAAAAAAAGTTTGTTAATATTTGTTAATATTATTATTATAAACATTGATAGAATATCGCAGTTTTGTGCCAACTGTAGGGACTAATAAATGCATTATTAATTGTCTTAATAATAATATAATATGAGTTGCGGCCCTACTTGTTCCCGTTTTATCCTTGTTAAAGTTAACGATGATGAAAATTTGACATAACGATTTAACAAATCATTAAACACATTTTTATAATTATTATGCAAAAGAAAATTATAAAATCAATATAAAAATTTAATACATTTTTATTAAGCTCATCTGCCGCTAATAAATTAAGCAGATTTAAGCTTGTGGGGTAGTTAGTAGATACAAATTATTGATTAAAAAATTTAATACTGATACTGATAAAGGTTTTTAGCCAACGAATAAGATAACGTTTTATGATGCTTTTATATTTTACAGTCCAATGTCCTCTTCCTCCCTCATAATAAATTGAAGGTCAAATTCTAGATTAAACCCCCTGAAGTGTACTTTTAACGAAAGTAAAATTTCTTAAGATTTATCCCCCTGTCAAAGTTTATTATTGCCTGAGTAATATTTAATTGAATTTAAGTTGTAAATCAAGAATCTATACATAAATTTTATAAATCAAATCACCCATAATGATCTAATTATATGAAAATGAGATTATAGTCAATAATAGCACAGTTATAATAATCTAATAACATTTTTATTTTGTACGTTTTGCCATAAAGTAATTTAATTTCAATCTTTTAGTTGATAATCCTTAATGAAATTAGTTTTCATAGTAATGTAGATTGTGATAGATATTATGAAAAATTGTGTTAAATATTATTTCCTACTTTGTTTGAGGTTTGCTGATGATTTTATTTCAAGACCTGAGGTGAATTCTTTAAAAAAATTGCCTCACTAAAATCAGCTTGCCCCACTAAAATCAGTGAGGCTCGTTAAAAATTTAGAGCGGATAATTTTGCCTCAATCAAATTTTAGTGAGGCAACCTGATTTTAGTGGGGCAATTTTTTTTAAAGAATTCACCTCTGTTTCTTTCCTATTCAACTTATGGTATACGCATACTCCCTTTTAATGTCAAATTAATTCAATTATGTCGACATTCAATTATAATGGTTTATGTCGACTATATGACATTACATAAAAGAGGCCTAGCTTACAAATTATCGTCATAACATAATTAGATATTATTTATGTCGAAAATATACTGAATTAATGTTCATGGATGTCGGCTGAAATATTACATACATTATTTTAATATTTATATTGATATTATAATCATACAAAATATGAAATGTTAAGTTAATTACTTGAATCCTAATCCCTATGTATGACATGTATGTACATGTAACGTATGCATAATTGGTTGTGAGAAAACTTTCCCAGATTTTTGGTAATTTCTATTAATATGCAGCTGACCCTGTTTCCACCCTCTCCCTTACGTTTGGTATTTATGTTATTAGTAGCGAAGCTACTTTATAATTCAGTTTGTCTGTCAGTCTGTAACAGTACGATTTTTTGTGAAGATACACCTATCCAAAGATCATCAAGTATACAACCTGCTTGGTCCGTCGGTATGTCGGTAGTCCCTAATTAATAGTTCAATACTTTGGGCATTAGTTTAATTAACAGTCCAATGTCCCCATCCTCACTTATGCATACTGGAAAGTTTTTACATTGATTTTTACTCTTTTGGTTACCTGCTAAACCAAAAATTTAGTTTTAAACTTTTGAATGAGAATGAATTATTTTCCTAATACTCATGCTGATGTCATATCAAAATAAAACCTTAGTCATGATATTATTTCACAATATCATTATTCATGATATGGTAGATATAAGACTCTAGTAGAAATGCTTAAAAAGGACAAAATGCAAAATTTGCTTCATTGGATATTTTCCTGAGTCGCCGAGGGGTTCAAAATGTGCCTTTTTTTGACCAAAAAGACATTATCTAATTTTTGTCATCTTTTATATTTTTTGTCAGTTAGTTTTTTACCCTCTAATATGAAGATATATCCCCATGAATTTAATTTTATGTGGTGCCTTATAATTGAATATGTTTTTTAAGCATATGTAATTTATTCGTGTAAGTGAAAGTGAAAAATAAAGTTTAATCAGGTGCTTATATTTAATAGCGAAGCTTTTCAATGTTTAAGTTTATTTTCCGTCCACCCGTCTTTCAGTACTGTTGGTATAAGACAAGAATGATTTATTCCATAATGAACATGATATATAAAGGCCATATAATTCTCTTTGTTTAAGATGGGATTTATTAGGCTACTCTATTATAGCTAGGTTTTTAAAATTTGCTTAACTTTCGTGCATCTTATCTACAACTTTTTTTGTTCGTCTGTTTATATTTTATGAGCAATGACATTTAACTAGTATGGCTTTAAAATAAGATATAACTTTGTATTTTTAAATTGCGTTGTTATTAGATTTTGTTGACATTCATTGCTGCGCTATTTATTGTCTTATTCACCAATATAAAATAAAGAATCGGCTGGATTAAGCAATTAGTTGGCCATTTGAAATTAGTTGTTTGTTACTCACGGCTATTTTTACTTATTATTATGTATAAAAACTTCAAGCAGTCTTTCATTAAAAATGCAAAATCGTTTTTCAATTAGTATGTTAGTATTCTGATTGTTTATTTTATGGCTCGGCAGCCGCCCATTAGATTAGTGTTTGCAATAAATTTAGACTACTTGTCTAATTGCAGTTTTATGCAGTTGCTGATGCCGTGCCCCATGTACAAATAGAATAGTAAAGCAATATACCCAATGACAAAGGAGAAATTTTTTTTTCTTAAACTGTGTACGGAAAAAATCAATGAATCTCACAATTTATTGCAGTAACTTAGTAACCGTTCTTATAATAAGTTAAATAAGTTATATTAATTATCAGATAGACGGACAAACGTACTTTTATTGTATAAGTAGCTACGCTGTTAAAACTCCAGAGCAGAAAACCATTTATTTAACCACTGATTAAAAACAACTGTTTTTTAACTCTGTGAAGAAAATCAGGGTTTGAAAAAAAAGATTATTTCTTGTTAAGTAAGAGTTATGTTTTTTAACATATGCACAGTCACAATTGGCTGATATGTGGATAAAAACTTCTAAAGTCATTTAGCATTATACTTGTATTCTTATATAAAAGTGGTAGGATGTCTTAGTATTTGTCTGTCTATACAAAATGACTTGGCAGTTGCTTTTTTGCCAAAAGAGACAGCTTCTAATTACTTCCATAACTTTTTTGGGCATTTTTATTCAAATTTTTTTTTACTTTAGTTTTATGAATGTTAGTACATAGTTTCAACCAACTAAGGTATATAGTGTATTAAAATGATATAAGTACGTTTCCCTACTCAGGTATAGTCAATTACAATCAGAAGTCAATAGGATAAGGTTCATGGAATGGAGGAAAATCTAGATAAAAAACAGTTTTTAAGGATTGTTGGGAGGTATTAGATACAAATCAATAGATATGCAACAATATTCAATTAAAATCAAATAGAATTTGTAAAGATATCCAAGCTATTTTAATTTAATTAATTGTAAAACTTACATTTATGGGAGACTTATTGTCCACTTATTTTTTCGCTTTTAAATTCTTTTAAAAGTCCATCAATAAACAAAGAAAATCAAAAATAATATTGGACTAATAGCTACACTACTAATGAACGTATGCAATGCATGTAAAGTAAAGTATTATAATGTACCATATTGCTTTATTTTCTAACTTACTCCATAACACACAAAATTAAACGTTATGCAAGAATTCTAAATTTTTTCAAACGAGGATCTTGATATCCAAAGTAAGGGACAAAGTAAAAATTCCCAAATTGATAAATTAAGCAGTAGAAATGAATAACTTTTATAAGTATTTCTTATTTTGTGAGTCTAATAATCTTTGATACTTATTAGATATAATTTATGTTTATGTTGTATTGCCCTGAATTTTTTTTTGTTGTTCTAATATTATATCTTCACTTTAATCAAAATATCATGCTATAGCCACTTTTGTAGTGACCGTCCAAAATGTAATTAGAGTGACGACAAGTCGATAAATTGCAAGCAATGATCACTTTTATAAAATGATTTATAGTCCACATGAAACCAAGGCCCGGCACAAACTCATTTTCCTTGAACATGTTTTAAACATCCAACTGATTTTTAAATTTATGAATCATAGATTTCTCTGGCTTACAGGTGGCTGACGCTTTGCTGCTAAGCCCTCTGTATAAAACCTTAAATGTAATGTAATAAAAATTATATTGACAATACAAATAGGTTTTTTTGTTTACTTACGAACAAAATTAGTTATAGAGTGGACACTGAATTCGAACATTCACATACAAAGCATACATATTACATACATACGTATGAATATCCAAATTTGAATTGTTGTGCCATATGACGCGACCAACAACTTTTAACACAATTGCCCCACATTCACCTTTCGTCTACAGGGATATAGGGGATAAGATAATGGTAGATAGATTATTCTTTAACTTAATTGTCATGTGTATATTATGCCTTTGGTTGCAGCTGAAAATGGGGGGGGGGTGAAAGGTTTATGAATGAATATATCTGTCTTTTAAATCTTAATTTTTCCCAAAGAAATATTATAACTTTTATTTCGTATGACCTATCCTTTTTATACGTGCGGTACTTTAATTAGTTTTTAGGTCTACTTTACATTACACTGAATTTCACTTTTATTATGCTTTGTTTCAACATTTATTTACATTTTTTAAAATAATAAGGTCAATGTCGAATTTAAGAAAAAGACATCTGAGGACTTTAAATGTCATTTAATCATGGCATTTGCTTTTTATATTTTTGCATTTGATTTTTAATCTTATGTATGAATTAGTATTTTAGCAAAAATTGTACCTTTCGGGTTGTACTCTTTAGGTAAGTTTTTTATCTATTGGGATAGTTTCAATGTGTTGATATGCAATTTTCTCGTATTCATTCGAAACTGATTTATCTCAGGTGGATTAGAACCGGTTCTCATCCATAAGAAAAAAAAACTATGTCTAGCATCGTATTATATCCAGTTTTCTAAGAATATAAAATTGTACAATCATAAATTAAAATCTTTTTTTAGCTCGTGTCTTCGGCATCTCGGGGCTAAAAAAACGCTTATATCCGCGGAAAGCTGTTTATAATTCGATGACAGAAATAACTACTCCACCATTCGTTTCTCAAAATAATTTTCATTGTCCTTGATAATAAAGTTCATTGAAAAATTTTTGCATGGTAAATTTTCGCGGATTTTCTTTGATAAAAAAGTTTCATTGTGTCTAATTGTTTGTGCATAATAACTTTTAATGAATGAAATTATGCTTTGTAAAAGCAAGGCTATTCTACATATAGGTCGTTAGGTTTTGTCCATCTATTTCTGATAAATCTTGTTGTAAGTTAGAAGTGTTTTTATAAAGATTTCTGTATCAATAAGGTATAATCTGGAGAGGTAGGCAAATCTTGATGATTAATAGAACAACTAGGCAGGATATTATAAGTATAGCATTAGAGTACTGTATCAGTGTACTAGCGACTGCGCTCCTAGCATCTAGGAGCTCTATATTCGAGGGAATGAGGAAAATAGGAAAATAGCCTGAAACCAAACTTAGATTTAAAAATAAATAGCAAAAAACAACACAGGGACCTATAAGAAGCTTCCATTAAATAGAAAACTCAGCAGTTTTCGAAATCTTAAGCTACAGACAAAAAATTCTTACTATTATATAGTAGAATTTTGAGTAAATTTACGATGTATAATTTGCGAATATTATACAGATTTCTCAATAATATTTTGTACTTTCCATGGATTTTGTTATTCTTGTTAGTAAAAAACCTTCACAATACTTATTCTAATTAAGATGTATTATTTCAAATCCTTGACTTTTATGATGGTCGTTGTTTATTTTTTACCTTAGGTTTTGCTTTAAGCAGTTTTTTTTAGTTTTTTAGCTTTTGGATATAATTGTTTCTGTTAAAAGGATGTTGTAATAGTTATTTCTCGCATCGTATTATAAACAGCTTTCCGCGGATATAGAATGTACAATTATAAGATTAAAACCAGT
>LS057991.1:0-10421 GCA_900241095.1 Acartia tonsa
GAAGCTCTGAAACGGTAGGACAAACGAACATTAACACTTGTAGAGTATCAGAACTGAATAATCAGAATATAGATGAAAAAAAATCGAAACAAATTGTAAGTGAATTTGTTGAAAAATTGCTTAAATACAAGATAATGTGTAAGGACATAATTACATTTTTATGACTTGATTATAGAGATGCTTCGCATGTAACATTATACTTTGTTGTCCTACGAATCAGTATTTCAAAAATCCGATCAATCGGATTATTCATTATTATATCACAAAAAATTAGCTGTTAAAAAGATTAAATCAACATGTTTAAAATGGACGCACGTACATTTTGGTAACGATTACAGAGTTTCTACGCTTTCTAAATCGTTCCTACTTACTAAAGGAATCTCAATGCAAAGTTTGAAATTGATAGGACATTTCTAACAGGCCTAATTAACGAAAAATAAACTCGACCCTAATTATAAAAAAGCTTTGCTTTTAAAAAGCGTAATTTATTGTCCTTGTTTAAAATAAATTTGATAATAATACAATCCTTATATTTATGAAAACCACGATTCATCAAAATTTTACCACAAATTGCACAAGTTTCTTAATAAACAATATCTATCATAAATTAACCTTTTTCCCTTTGAAACCATTAAATTTTTAATAGATTACATAAACTCTATTAGATTTAAGGGTATAGTCCCTTTCGTAACATCGTACCTTATGGGGCGATTCTTCGTATTTTTCACAGTACATTTTCTTCTAATTCTAGCCCCTGCGGGGGGCTTTAACCCTGCGGGGCCAATTACCTAACCCTGTAGGGCAATCACCTAACCCAATATAACCTAACCTAAACTAAAATAACCTATAAAAAGCCATTTTAAAAATACGACTAATCGCCCCTTATGGGGCGATGTTACAGAAGGTACTATTCCCTAATTTTTTTAAAAAGACCATTTTCTTTCACTCGTTGGCTTTAAACTGTGAGTACTTTTATTAAATCTTGATTGGATGGCTCAAATTATCAGTGTCCAAACTTTTACACAAATAATTTGGAACTTCTTTATTTCTTTATCATAATTGGGGATGTACATAATTTTTTTTGCATTCCATTAATGATAAAATATATATTTTGAAACCATGACAAGACCAATAGGAAAATCCTTGATAATTATAATAACGGGCTAGCCATTACAGAGATCTTGTACTTCAGAATAAAATCAAAGTTATCTAGTTTATAGCATTGCCATTTGCCATTCTCTTCTTATTAGTTACCTCCAGGGATTTTAATGGATAAGACAATGGTCGTTAAACTGATGAAAAACCCATCTATTTGTACAACCCAATTAAAATCTAATAAAGGGAACTAATTTTTTTAATATAACTAATGAGATATAAAGAAAACATTGGGTACCAGTATACATAATAGTCCGACGTCTCCATCTTCCCTGGCAACCTCAAAATCTTGTAAATTTGACCTGCGGATATTAATAATTAAGAATGGCATATGAAATATATCCTGCTAATTAATAATATTTTAACAAGACTCTCGTTACTCTAGCTGCTTAATTTTCAATTGCAACTGCATGAAGTTAGGTACAACGATATAGTTCCTAAATAAATATCAATTTCCCATCAACCTTTTTGCAATTCAATATTGTTTTTGGTTTCAATGTAAAATAATATGCAGTAACTGTAATTCAAGATCATTTTAAAAAAAACATTGGTTGAGAAAGGTAAAATAGGCTTTAGAAAAACTATTATGCTTTCAAAGAATTTAAAGTTAAATTTTAAAAAAATATCATACTTTTGATAGGTGGAAAGTCAGGGCCAAAATTGTTTATATTCAGATTAATTATCAACCCCCGGTGTTGCATCAAAATTTATTGTAAATGTTCTAATTACTTTTTATTCTATTTCAGGTATTTAGAAATCAAATATACGGAAGAAAAATCCTCTAAAAACAAACTTAGACCTTATAGAACAATTGTTGCATAACTGATAAAAAGTGACTGAGCCCATTATTATCTATTTCTTGCACACATTAATGGCACGATAGCAGTGACAGTAATATTGTAATCATTATGATGCACTCAGTGGATATCAGACATATAGATCATACTAGGGCTCGGCAGCCCCGCGTCAGCCGCGACTAAGCCTCAGATTAAAACCCTTTAGGGTACTTTGAAAAAATTATTGAAAAGAGCAATTGCCATATTTGTGTTGGGTTTAGACTTTCAGATGTTTTCTAAATTTGTTAAAGGTTGATTTCCCTGAGGCTATTAGGCGGCTAACGCGCGGCTGCCGAGCCCTGGTTCATACTATCCTGGCCATTACAGGATTTAGACATTAAAACTAGGCATGTACTGGTTATGTTTTAGTTTTCAAGATATTTTTTATTAAGGATTTATTATTACTTGTAGCTGGCTAAAATCCTTCCCTTTTACCCTATCCCCTTCCATTCTACTGGATGAACGAACTGACCAATATCTGATGTCCTTGTGTTATATGCAGTTTTTAAGGTAAATTAATTGCCAGTATGTCTACTTTCTTTTTGATGCTCTGATGAACAGTATATTGGTCTTTTTGTTAATGTAAATGTACTAAATAAGATTCAGATAAACATTGCAAATCAACCTATATAATTATTTTTCAGAACCCTAAAAAAATGAGTGTATGAATCACGCGCATCAGTCAAGATAATGCCGCGTTTTATTTTGTTGCTGCACAGTGCCGCCATCCCAACAACTAACAATTGCCCCATTCACCAATAATACAATTTAGATCAGAGATTAGGCAAAAAGGATACAAGAGGCTTTTTGTGCATTATACATATGTACATGCTTTAGAGTCCAGTGATTCAGTAATTTAAATAGTGCAATAAGTCTCTAGTGATAACATTCAACAGTGAAAGGCTTTATCAAAGCACTGTGCAGGACATGAGTTTAAAAAGTGGCGGATCATTTTAACAAGGAATTGATGTTGCAAAGATGCGGCGCCACGGCGGAGTTCCTTACTATGAGTATCATGGCAAGGAGACGTACTATGGCATTCCCATCAGATCTACGGTAAGTCATGATTTATCTTATTTTTTTTCCAGGGCTCGGCAGTCGTTCATAGTCCGCCAATATAATTTAAACCAGTTTGAATGCTTAGAAATCTTTCTATGAACGTACGGATTGCCAAGAAAATGATTTTTATAGTTGGATGATTAGAGTTGATAGATGAAAGATGATAATCTAGACAATGTCTTATCCTTATATCCCTGACTATAAATTAGAGTTGATAGTTGGTAGATAATAATCTAGACATTGTCTTATCCCTATATCCCTGACTATAAATTAGAGTTGAAAGTTGGTAGATAATAATCTAGACATTATCTTACCCCTCTCTCCCTGACTATAAATTAGAGTTGATAGTTGATAGATAAAAATCTAGAAATGTCTTATCCCTATATTCCTGACTATAAATTAGAGTTGTTAGTTGGTAGATAATCATCTAGACAATGCATTATCCCTATATCCCTGACTATAAATTAGAGTTGATAGTTGGTAGATAATTATCTGGACAAGTTGTGGAACATGGTAGGTACATGAATATTTTGTCAGACAACAAAATTCCGCCTTATTCACTAAATGGTTGTCACTTTTTTTACTTTTTTGTACTTTTGAAAAATGGGTTAATATGAGCTAGATCTTAACTATTAAAGCTTTAATGCTGCTATTGCAATTAAGCCAAGAATATGTCTGTTGTGGCATTCTGTAGAAAGACTCATATAGTCGACATAAATCATTGACATTGTATGTCACTACATACTTCCTAAGTCAACAGATGAATTTTCAACGTACAATCTAGAATTTGATGTACATAAAAGTATATTTTTACTGCTATCACGCATGAGACGTGTAAATGTCTTAGATTTTAATCTAATACAAAAATACCACCGTTTAAAAAAGTAAGAGTTATGTTCTTTATATAAATTTTTATTAAAAATATGTTCAGTTATTTTGAAGCTACAATATTGGATCAACTTTTTTGTAATTTATTTCGTATTTAAATGGTCATTGCTGACATAATGCATGTTATAGGGTGAAAGTTCTGTAGAGGGAAGAAGTGACTCAAAAATTAGCCATGTGACGTCATAAAAATAAGGGAGTTGATAGGAGAAGTGGGAAAGAAAACCCCTAAAAAGAGATGGATAATCAATCATTTTTATGACGTCACATGGCTGATTTTTGAGTCACTTTGTCCCTCTACGAAAGTTCTTATATCAATGGCGACAAATTCAGAGATCGTAAAGGATAAGACAATGGACGATAAAAGTACCCAAAGTTGTAAGACAACGAATATGATAACGTGTTATACAACTTTTGATATCAGAGTAATATATTATAACTGCATACAATTAAAATATGATTAAACGCGGGAGGATTTTTAAGAGAATCCTATGTAAGATATAATATTACAGCTTCCCTGAAAGTATTAAATTACAGAAAATGAATGAATTATTAGCTTCACTAACTTACTGTAAATTTAGATGACGGGCACACAGTAGACCAAGATTGTACATAAGATTAAAAAGTACAAGGGCAAATAAAATACTGATTCTAAAAGTTTGATTGAGGGGATATTGAACTGTTTAATACGCTAGTAACCAAAATTTTATGATTGAAATTTCTCGTTCGTTGGCTTAACAACTTTGGAGGCTTTTATTGGAATTTGATTGTTTGGTTAATTAATTTGAGTGTTCTAATGTTTCAACCATTAATTAAAAACTACAAAAATGGTTAATTTTGTGTATCATCATTTGGGATGTACATCACTTTATCGGCCATTGTCTTATCCCTTTAGATCCCTAAGTCTGATGTCGATATAATGGCAGCAACAAAGCTGTACAGGGCAACCAACTTTATTGTTTCATATGCATATCTTTTCATGACAAAAAAGGTTTGAATCAATCATTCTACACTAGAGAAAGTATCTAGTAAGGGATAGTTTATCTGATGAAGAAAAAGATGAAACTAATCCATTCCCAATGAAGGACTTTTTGTTACTTATTACGACTTTGTTTTCAGTATTTATTGATTCTTATATTCAAACCTATAATTGTCATGAAACGTCATTATATCAAAACTTGGGAACAATTTTGAGAATTATTGTTACTCTTTAAAATGTAAAATCTCTTTGACCTTTAGCAAATCTACATATATAAGGACGACGTTATTTAAAAATATTTTTAGAATGAAATAGTTGACAGTTTTAATGTAATTTTATAACTCAAAACCAGCAGTTAACATAAAGGTCTATAACTTTCTAAGAAGATTATTTGTCAGTCATTTTATTACTTTTAAAGGTTTAAGATTTTGCGAATCTACTTCAAAGACGTATCAAAAGATTGTCTATCAAAACATACATTAAAAACGAAAGCTGAACTTAAATTGCTTTGATCCCTTATAGCTAGGAGCGAAGCCTTTCTTGAAAAAGCTTTTTAGTACCAAAGCAAAGCTGCTTAAAAAGTACAAATGTCCGACTGTCATATTTTCCAGTTTAAAATCTATACTGAAAAGGAAATTTACTCGGAATCTATTAGATATAGAAAGCTTAAATGTCGCTTGACGGTTATCTTGATCAAATACTGAAGTTACTTAGGAATAAAATTGGTATATTTGTCTATTTCTCACTTGAAAGTGATTTCGCTACTTATGGATGTTGACATCCTTGTTTTTTCTGATAGCAAGCAGACATATTATCATTTGAATGTAATGGATCCTTTCATAATCACACTTTTTGCCATTGTACAATATCTAACAAATGAATTTTATATTTGGAATGTTATTTGGGGATGTGCCAATTATTTCAAACTTTTACAAATCTATCTATAAAATCTGATATAGCAGGAGTAGGAATTATCAGAAGCTTTTTCTTTAATTACACATATAGGGCTGGTAAAATTGAAAATGCCTTCCTCTCACTCATCCCCTTATGGTTTTACACACCCCTTAGACAATCGCTGTGCACGCCACTGTTTTTTAAGTATGTCAATCTATATGAGTGTGTATGTGTATGTGTGTGTGTGTGTGTGTCTGGCCGCTACATCTTTAGAACAATCTAATCTTTAGACTTAAAATTGACCTTATACATCAAGATCATGCTATCACTGTCTCTCTACACATCTTTTTTAGTAGCGAAGCTACTCAGTTCAAATATCCGTCTGTTTATTAATATATCAATTGGGCTTTAGGGGAAATGTCAGGAAGGAAGGGACAGTGGGTTTTTTTGCATTAGTTTCTAAAATTTATGATAAAGTTTTCTCATTCGTTGGCTTAACAATTTTGGGGACTTTTCTTGAATTTTGATTGGTTGGCTGATATAGTTGAGTGTTCAAATGCTTTAACCACTATTTATAATCTACAGAAAGGGGTTATTTTGTGTATCGTCATTGGAGATGTAAACTAATTTTTCAGCCATTATCTTATACCTTTTTTAGCTGCTATTTATAATATTTAATATACTTAACGTACAATTTATTATGTCTGTCTGTCTTTTTTCTTCAACTTGCTTGGCTGTTATTCTAACTTTTATGTTCATGAGCTTCGCTACTAATTGATGTCGTCATCCCTGTTTTCCTCATTTCTTACTTTCCACACTCTCATAAAACAAGGAAGAAAAAGTCACAAAAAGCCAATCAGGGAGGAGACAAAGGACTTTAAAATAAACTGGTTTTATGAATACATTTTATTTTTCGTTGGCTTAAAAATTTCGCGGTCATTTATAAAATCTTAATAGTGTTTGAGAATCTACACTTTTCCACAAATAATTTCAACCTGTAGAGGGTTAATTTGTTTATCATAATAGGAAATTTACATCAATTTATCGTCCATTGTTTCATCCCTTCAAATCATTTCAGAGGAACAATTTAATCCTTACATGGTTAGTTTATTAATTTAAAATGCCTTTTATTATTTATATAATGCTTCAACTTAAAGAGCTGCTACGCACCAAAATTGTTCTAAAAGAAACCATCTTAATATCATAACATAAGAAATATATATAAAATATGTTAATCCTTCAAACAATTTATCATATAAAGGTGTTAAATTTTTTTGGTTCATATTCGTGCTAAATATACTTAAGGATTTTTCTTTGATGTCTTTTTCTTAACCTAATCTTGAAAATCACATTTTTTTTAAAAACTGCAAAAAAAATGCTCTTAAAGATAAAAGTATAAGTTAAAGTTATTCAAAAGTAGGTTAAATCATATTGCAAGAATTTTTATGTTCTCAAAAAGACTTTACATATTTGAAATAAATGTTAAGTTTTAGTTTATAAAACCTACAATATCCGAAATTTTGCAACCAATAATCTCAATGTAACTGAACAGAAAGGTAAATTTTGTTTATCATAACTACCCCCTGAGTAGACATAATTTTTTTGTCCATTGTCTTATCTCCTAACATCCTTAATAAAACTGAAATAAAATATTGCTATATTTACCATTTGTTCTGCAATTTATGTAACAAGCTTAGAATTTTAAATGCTAGATGAGTCATTTTTAGAATAGTGTTATAAAGCAAAGATATAGGCCTGACTAAGTCTAGTACAAATTATTAAATTATTTGTGGAGTCATCTTAAGAACCATTCATAGCTTTTCATTGCAGTGAAACATCACTTCCGCAGTTACACAAATTATTACTAGAGCATAAACAGCTGTTCTTCATCATTGAACAGTATGATCTTGTCATTTTGCCGATATGAAATACTTCAGGGACCTTAATGAATAAAACATTGTACGATGGGTTGATGTACACCCCCAATTAAAAAAAATGAGATTCCCCCTTTTGGAGATTAGATACATATATTAGTATATTAGTGGATACGTTTTAGACACTGCTGGCTTGTACGACTCAACAGTGGAACCCAAAAGTTTTTAATCCAACGAATAATTGAACGTTTTCATAAAACTTTGGGTACCTGTATAATGGGGACCTATAGTCATGACACCCTAGCGGACGCCATGGCACACCTTTCATCACACAGCCTTCAATTCAATCAAATATCCACAACAATTATTGAGGCGCGAACACAAGAAATATAAAAAATTGAAAAAATGTGCCAAATCCGTTTTCTTGATGGACGGGCATGAAGGAGATCTTATTGTGTGCATGTGTGTGTATGTGTGTGTGTTTTCTGTGTATTTGTTAGTGTGTGTTTTAAAAGATATATAATAATATAGAAAAAAAACTTTCATTAAAATGTAAATATCAATCTAGAGCTACTAAGATTGGTTTTAAGCTATTCTTATTTTTTATTTGTGTGTTTGGATAGCTATTTTCTGCCCACTCGATCTCAAATGAAATACAGAGTTTTGGAAAACGTATCCACTAAAATTTCATGAACGGCAGTACTGAGATGTGTATAACTTTAAGGGAAGCTTTGTATAGGTCCATGACTTATATTGTCCAATAAAAACCACATTAATTTCTGTTATTTTTAAAAAATAAAACATTTTGCCTAAAACTCTAGATTTTTTTATGAATGAATGTTTAAGTTAGATTTGAAATACATTAGCCATCAATCTTTATTTTCCATCATTTTTCAGTCTAGGCCTTTATACGCAGTTTTTGGACTTAAATCATCATCGATGATGGGATATTATATTTTATTGGTCTTTGTTGTTGAACTTGAAGGCAGGGTGGGAAGGGACATTGGAATTTCAATTTTACTGGTCCCATATTGGAATACGTTTTCTCATTAGTTTGCTTTAAAACTTTGGGAACAATTATAAATTTCAAAGAATCATAATTGGTACATCAATTTATTTTCTATTGTCTTATCCCTGGTTAAATATTATATTAATGTTGATCTAAAAATGGCAAATAATCATTTATAGTCTGCCAGTTATAATAGGTTATTATCAAATAAATTTATTTGGTATTTTTATGTGAATTATTTAAATTTATTGAAAAAAGGTTAATATGAGGCAACTTAAACGTATTAATGCACAATAGTCCCTTCTGTTGTAGACTAAATTATTGGTGGAAAAGTTTGAACACTGCTAGTTTAAACCAACCAATGAAAATTAATCCAAAGAATAATAGATCTTGTTCATAAAATTTTGGGTACCAGTATAATTGAGAGTGTAATGTCTGCTAGTTCCGAGATATTAAGAGACTTCAACGCAACAATGCAAATGTAGCGCATTCATAAAATACGGATTCACAAATTAACATACAGTGGGACACATTAAGTTACACTGCTACCCTAAGTTTTAGAAACTCTTTCTCTCATGCGTTGGCTCAAAACTTTGATAAAATCTTGGTTGGTCAAAATTTTCCATCATTTATATTGACATAAAGAAAAATAATTTTGGGGTATACATCAATAAATCGTCCAATGTCTTATCCTTAATTTTCCTGGGTATTATGTCAACTCGATTTCCTAAGTACAACAGAGTAAATAGCAAAATAGTAAAAAAATTAAGCAGCATGAAAACTAAATGGACACTTTGGCCTCTCTCTTATACTTCAAAGGAGTCTTTTCGCAGTATCTCTTATTTTTTAATGTGGAGCTTATATTACCCCCCACCCCACCCCATGTTTAACTATCCTTCCCTTTAAATAAAGTAGTATGGTTTTATGTCTGTAACTTAAAATATTACAAAAACTATAAAACCAATCAATTTTGCCATTTTAGAGAATCTTCGCACAGGTCCCGGAATGGTTTTAGGCTATTTTAGTTTTAGAAGTAAGTCATAGGATGGTTTTAGATGATTTTTCTGTCCTTCTCTACCATTTCAAGTCGTTGGATGCTAGGTGCGTAGCTGCTAGTGAACTATAAAGTAGTAAGTTGTGTGTATGAATATTGTGTATGTGTGTTTTTTTGTCTCAAAATTATCGGTAACGGCTGGATCCTTCGCTCCATAGTTTGCCTTGTACTTTTGAGCTTTTGAAAGGGGGATATTGTTGGCCCCTTTGCGAAAAAAGTAAAGCTTCCTTATATTTCAAGTATTTATAAAGAGATGTCTAAAAAATTTGGCGCGGCTGCACTTCCGCTTATGTATTATATTATCAAATCATCAGAACCCCATATTATTTCAACAGCACAAACATCCCCTTCTCAAATGTCTGCATTATCACATCAAACACCCCTGCTAATCATTTATCTAAAGGGATAAGACAATTGATGCAAATACCCTATGATAATACATAAAATTGCCCCTTCTGTAGAATTAGTGGTTGAATCGTTTGGACATTCAAGTAAACGAAATAAAGTTTTTAAGACAACGAATAAGAAAACGTTATTTAAAACTTTGGGGACTAGTGGAACAGCCCAATGTTCCCTTCTTTATTTTTGCGGATATGAACAATATGCGGAAGTGGTTGACCACCAAAAAAAATTTACGGTTTACTTTGAAGATGGTCAAATTCCTTTAGATACGGGA
>LS057992.1:0-10420 GCA_900241095.1 Acartia tonsa
GCTAACCGCTGAACCGATCGGGTTCTCCTTTACAGGGTAGCTTCTCATAGGTCCCGGGAAGGTTTATAACTATTTATTTTTTTGGGGGGGGTCATTATCGAACCATTGTTAAACCTAACATAATTACTACATATATACTTATGAAATGATATTTAATATCTGCGGAATTTTTAATATATGAATCAAGATACAATTACCAGTTTCATTATCCAGTGGCAGTGAAGCGGATTTGTAGCTGTTATGAAATAGATATTTAACACAACGTATTTTATAGACAGTTTTCCGCTGATAATATAAGATTAATTCTAATTTTGCTGACCCTTGGTATTTGTATACATGGAAAATTCTCTACAATGTGATACGATAAATGACTTTTCAGAATGGCACAGAACCGGTTCTAATCCAGCGGATATTACTCGGTTTCGAAGCCATACTGGAAAATATTTTATCGGAAGAAGAATACCTTAAAAGTTTTGTTTGTAAAAAGTGGCACTGCCGTATTTTGTGAAGATAGATGTGTGTACAAACAATGGATGTAATATATACGTGGATGTTATCACAGGGGAAAAATTTATCAGCAATTTAGGTTGTTAACATGTACATCACTTATTGGTCAGTTCGTTCATTCAGTAGGAGGAGAGGAAATGGGGAGTATGGGAGTTGTCGTTGTTTTAGCCAGCTACAACTTTCACTCTATTAGAGAATATAATAATCTGGTGTAACATCCAAGTAATAATAAATCCAATGTCCAAACAAACAATATTGTTATTCTGCATGTCAAACTTTTCTTCTCTTCACCCCACCACGGATGGAAGGAGAGGTTAACAGCTTCAAATAGGTTCTCTCGTTTAAGATATTTGTTTGATAAGGTTAACGTTGTTTGGGTTATATTTTTCTTAGTAGTTGCTACGCACCTAAGAGGAAAAGAGTTGTTGGAGGCTACCCTCTTTTTGTTAAGTTTTTAAAATAAAATATAAAATAAACTATAAAGCTTCACTGTAAAAGAGAACCATATTGGTCCAGAGGTTAGTGAGATCTTTTGCTACATACACACAAACACACGGACATCCTGTTTCTTTTGTCTAAGGATTATCTAATCCCTGGCTCATCTTTACTAAAACTATAAACAAATATTGTGAGAGGATTGCAGAGAAATTGGGGAGCATGATTGTCCAGGGATAATACAATGGGTGTTAAATTGATATACATCTCTAGTGATAAATAAAATTATCCCTCCTGTATATTTTATTGGTTGAAAAGTTTGGACACATCCCGTTTCGGATAAACTAATAAAAAAGTATCCAGAGTTTTTTATCCAACTAATAAGATAACATGATATTAAAACTATGAGTACTAGTGTTAATTAAATATACAACCTAATGCCCCCTCCCTCACTAGTTATTGGACTATGTAATGAAACTCTTTATCTTTTTAAGTTTATACTAGTTTCTCCATTCTAACCTCTATTGTAGGACGGAATAGGTCAAGAAAATAGTCTAAAACCATCCTTAGACTAAAGGATCTTAAGAGTATGGACGATTTAAATCCAACTCTAGTTACGAAAATTAATACCTAGGTATTAATTGTAGTTTTAAAAAGAAAAAGTAAAAAAAATTTCAGGGGGATTTTTTTAGGGGTGATTTCTCTTAGGTCAAAACAGTCATAAATCTTACAAGGACCTATAAGCTTAGTTCCAAATCAGTTCAGTGGTTTGCGAGATCCTTTGGTACTCGCAGACAGACTGGACTGAGATCCTTACTATATTACAAGGACTTAACTATTTAGTTTTTATTTATACTTTTCATGTAATCTATGAGTGGAGTGGACAATGGTAATGAAACACTTATTTCCTTGATTTACTGAGGGCAAAAACACGTATTATCTTCTATTGACTTATCCCTGATCTGCGAGCATCAATACTAAAGAATTGTTGTTCAATACTTGCAACAACTTTGTTTAACAATTTTTGCACTCATTTGTATTCGCGTGGTGGTAGCCGTAGAGTGTGTGTTCATTTCCGCTTATAAGCTTATTTGTAGTCAGGGATCTTAGAGGATAAGATGATGGACAATAAATTGATGTACTTCCCCAATGATGATGACCAAAATCATAATTTTGGTAGATTATATTTAATTGTTGAAAATTTTGCTAGTTTCAATCAACCAATTAATGGGATAACTTGGTTTAAAACTTTGGGTACTGTACCAGTTTAATTTATAGATATATGACCCCTACCTTCTATTTGTGATTTTTTTAAAGATTCATTTGACCAATGTTTATCTACCCTAAAGCTTAAAGAGCTTTTTTTGCTAGTCGGTTTTTTTAATGATGACGTAAGAATCCCTGGGTGCATATTCTCAAAGTGACTATTGAGTACTATAATATTTTTAAAATAAAATAAAAATAGAGGTGGGGGTTGCCCTGTAACAAATATAACTTAACCTTACCTAACCTAAAGTAATAGACTAAGAATTAAGATAGTGCCTCCCCCCTCCCTTCAATTGATACTTAATGGGAAACTGCCAAACTGCTTAATATAGTTGTTATTCGTCGGATAGTTGCGACTGGTATATTTTGAAATTATAATGCAATGATCACCCACCTCATATAGTCGCCTCAGGAAATGGACCACTAGGAAATGCACACACTTGGTTGGTGATTAGAGTGAGGGATTCTAAACATTGAATAATATAGAATATTAATAACAGCTGTAAATTAATTCTAACTAGTCACCCTAGGAAATGGACCACTAGTAAATGCACACACTAGAATGGTGGTTAGAGTTAGGGATTCTAAACATTAAATAATATAGAATATTTATAACAGCTGTAAATAAATTCTAACTAGTAACCCTAGGAAATGGACCACTAGTAGATGCACATACTAGATTGGTGGTTTTGAGTGAGGGATTCTAAACATTGAATAATATAGAATATTGATAGCAGCTGTAATCAATTTCTTACTAGTTGCTCCCCATGAAATAGACCACTAGTAAATGCACTGCACACACTAGGATTGTGGATAGAGTGGGGGATTTTAAACAAAGATTAATATAGAATATTAATAGCAGCTTTAATTAAATTCTAACTAGACACCCTAGGAAAGGAAATGGACCACTAGTAAATGCAAACACTAGAATGGTGGTTAGAGTTGGGGATTCTAAACATTAAATAATATAGAATATTAATAACAGCTGTAAATAAATTCTAAATAGTCGCCCTAGGAAATGGACCACTGGTAAATTCACACACTAGAATGGTGGTTAGAGTTGGGGATTCTAAACATTAAATAATATAGAATATTGATAGGGGCTGAAATTATTAAGGAATATTCCCTGTAGATTCAAATATCCAGAATATAATTTACATGCTTTGTCTGTTTGTCGGTCATGTTAAAAAAGACATATAAATTGATAATAATAGTTATGTTATTTTCTACTTAATTATCATCTTTTTGTTTTCCTTTTTATGATATTTGAACATCAGTACTAAAGGGGACTATGCACGAACGAGAGCAAGGGATTTTATGCACCTTCCAACAGTGAACCATGAAATCCATAGTGAAACTTGATTTTTTCGTTGATATAAACACAAATCTTGTATATTCACAAAAACGCAGGTTCACTGCTGGAAGATGCTTAAATCACTTGCTCTCGTTCGTGCATAGTTCCCTTTTACTTTGTCCATTTATCCATCTATCATTTTTGTGCTATTAAGATTTCATAACTAGTTACCTGACCTCTTATCTATATTAATCTATGGTTTAAAAGTAGATCTTCTTTAGGTATAATACTAAATGTTGTTATGCTATATGAGAAAACTTCTTGTTTTCCAGTGTTTTTGTTAGATAGAAAAATGTTCAGCCATTTCTACACATTTCGTTTTTGTCCAGTAAGATCTTTCCATGATTGATGGATTAAATGGTAAAATGGATTAAAGAAAGACTTTGTATTGCTTCATACAGGTTTTAGGCTGTTTTAAGGTAAATTTTGGCAGATTGTTAAAAAAAATTGTCCTAAAAGCAACATTTTCATTTTATAGAAAAATTATTAATTGTGTTTCTCTTAAACTCTACTTGTTTAGTACCAAGAATCTTAAGGGTTAAGAAAATGTACAATAAAATGATTTTCGCCAAACCCCAATTATGACAAACAAATTTTCCACTTTTGAAGATAAAAATTATTAGTGGAATAGTTTATAGTACAAACTAATCGAGATTTTTCTTAAAAGTCCCCAAAGTTTTTAAAGTAAACGTATGAGAGAACATGATAACTTTGGGTTCAGATTAAGTTATATTCCAATCCCTTTGTATCCATGGAAATATAGGAAACCATTTTTTGCAATCATCATCTTTTCCCAAGAAAATCAAGAACTGGGTAAAGTTTGTTGAACAAGGACAATTGTAACCATCAGTAGCGCAGCAATATATTTTATAACAAAACACCAGTACACTCTCATTTAACAAGGTAGGTATTTATTATGTTTTACTAAGATCTTTACCATATGGGAGCATTGAAAATTATTCTTAAATTATGTAGTAGAACAGAGAAAACGAAATAAAATAAGACTTTGAAAAACAGAGTTAATTCATTCTTTGAACTTTTTTTTCTTGAAATAGAAGAGAAGCTTTTTTTATTTTCCATTGTCTTATCCTGTATTCTTGCTAGCTCTGTTTAGGGATCTTAAGTGATAAGACAATGGACGATAAATTAATGTACATCCCCAATAATGATAAACCAAATAGCCACTTCTGTAGATTAATATTATTATTAAAGTACCTTAAGTTTTTGAGCCATTATGTATGACGTTGACGTTTTAAAACTTTGGATACCAGTGTAATTTACAACTGCCCCTCCCTTCCTCCCTGGTGGCACTGGTATAGTTTTGTTTGACAGTTTTAATCAAAAACTTTTATCTTTATCCTTCTTAGCATTTTTTTTTATTTCAGAAAGTAATAGATTTATTATTATGGGAGAGAGGGGACAATGGGCTGTTTATTACACTAGTCCCAGAAGTTTTATATTAACGTTTCTTATTCGTTAACTTATTAACTTTATGGACTTTTAATGAATTTTGATCGGTTAATTAAATTGAGTGCCCAAACCACTAATTGTAATCTACAGAAGGGGTAATTTTTTGTATTATAATTGGGGATCTACATCTATTTATCGGCCATTGTCTTATCACTTTTATCCCTGTTTATTATTACTTGGATCTTGCACCAGATTATCATGTAATTTAATAAAGTGAAATATGTAGCTGGCCAATATAATAATCCACTCCCTTTACCTCATCCCCTCCCCTCTTTTTGGATGAATAAACTGGCTATTAAATAATATCCATTTAAGCAACTAAAATTGAAAATTATCACCTTACATAATATCCATATATATTCTATATCCATTCAGAGAGTAGAGAGAGAGGGAGGGTCAGGAATTCTCAGGGATTGGTAAATGGAGGATAATTTAGTATCGCAGCACTTCTAAAATTAGGATGCCTTTGTGTTTGTAAGTTACGTAATGGAGTAGTTGATTGTCCAAACGTGCCAATCACTAATTGTAATTTACAGAAAGGGTGCTTTTGTGTTATCATTGGTGATGTACGTCAATTCATCGGCCATTGTCTAATCCCTTTAGATCCGTGGGAGATATAAGATATTGTGTCAGAGTAAATACAAAATATATATATCATTCAAGGGGGGAGAATAATATAAGTAGCGCAGCATTAAAAAACAAAGTTACGTTTATGAAATTAAATTTTTTATCTTTAAAAAGTAACAGGATATGATGTCTGTATGTCTGTTCTGATATTCCTTATGAGGAAGCTTTCTATGTGTCTCGTGGGTGTCACATAGTGTAGTGGTTAGGGTACTAAGATTTGGTTGGGAGAAACTGAGTTCAAGTATATCCATATATATTATCACTAGGTTGATAAATGCTGTTGCAATTTGAAATTACACAACTTTCCCTGAGATGTCCTAAAATTGTAAGGGGGGGAGATATATAGAAAGTTAGGATTCTACATATCAAGTAACTTATATCATGCTTTCCCTCCATTATGGAACCCATGTGAAGCTTCCCAAAAAGGAGAGCTTTATCAGTTTAGTAATCCTTAAAATATAAAGCCTTAGACAATAAAACCTAACTAGTTTATATAATAGAATAGCAAAAGTAAATAATGTATAAAACACGATTCTCACTATATTGTACCTTTA
The DNA here is from genome assembly GCA_900241095.1 of Acartia tonsa. NCBI lineage: Eukaryota > Metazoa > Arthropoda > Copepoda > Calanoida > Acartiidae > Acartia > Acartia tonsa. The sequence continues at coordinate 6,214 of LS057992.1, forward strand.
AATTCTTTTTGTACATTGTGTTGAAATTGTTCTCTTTAGCTTATTTTTAAATTTAATTAATTTTTCTTTAAATTCAACTTTATCTAACAATCATTTTTGAAAGTAGATTAGATTTAGGATTCTTAAGGAATAGGTAAAATGGTAAACAATTAATCTTTTTCGCAATAAGTTTCTTTTGTGTTAAGATATTTGATCCATGGAGGGAGGGGACATTGGGGTAAATTACATTAGTTCTCAAAGTTTTATAATACTTATGGTTTTCTAATTCATTTGCTAAAAAATTTTGAGGACTATTATGAATTTTGATTGGTTAGTTATAATTTTATTTAAGTTGAGTGTACAAATGGTTTAACCATTAATGCACAGAAGGGGTAATTTTGTGAATCATCATTAAGGATGTACATAAATTTATCAGCCATTGTCGTTTTCCTTAAGATTCCTGTATTATATCTGTTTATTAGGGATCTAAAGTGATAAGACAATGTATGATTAAATGAAATACATTCCCAATTATGATAAACAAAATCACATGTTCTGTAGATTAAAATTATTAGTGAAAAACGTAGAACAATGCTAGTTCGTGCTAACCAATTAAGATCTTTTAAAAACGTCCAAAGTTTTTAATCTAACGAACATGAGCAAGTGTTTATAAAACTTTGGGTACTAGTTTAATTCACGGTACATTGCCCCCCTCCGATTTTTCAAACTTTCCTCTACACTAACATACAGAAGGACATTCAACTAGTCAAAAAAGTAGGGTATTCAATTTTAATTGGTTGTTTCCAAACTAGCAATGTCTAAACTTTACAAACTTCAATCTAAAGAAAGGGTAGTTTTGTTTAACGTCATTGGGGTTATATAATGTATTTTCCTTAAGATTTTCTTAGGGACATATCTTTCAGGGGGTTGATCTCTACCTCCCCCCCCCCCTCCTGCAAAAGAAACAACTTATGACCAACTTTTTTCAATTAAATAAAGAAAATAAATTTCTTTCTCTTTATTTTGTTTGTTGGCCGGTATTTAATTTAAAAAGCTTATCTTGGGAAGTAATGAAAAGAAAATAGATAATTGTTTTCCAGTTTTAGGAGCGTAGCTGCTATATAATTATAAATGTTTAGGTATTAAATATGGATCTACAATAAAGTTATGTGTTTGAAACAGTATTCTTTTAATGGTTGGCTCAAAAAAACTTTGGTACTTTTATTGAATTTTGATTGGTTGGTTTCAAACTAGTAGTGTCCAACATTTTTAACTTAAATTTAGTTCGAGTAATTTTGATTATCATCATAAGCGATATTTATCAATTTATCATTCATTTCTTGTCCTTAAGATCCCCCTGTGGTCGTGGATATTATTCTTTCGTTTGCACATAAACACACCACTTGGATGTTGTTATCCTTGTTTCCTTACTCTACTTGTGGTTAAATATGGGTTATATATAAAGCATTGTTGTGCTACTTAATTGGATGTTGTCATCCTTGTTTCTTTTTGTACTTACTAGCGGTTTCGCCCCTAGCCTGTAGGGGCTTTGCCCCAAGAGATTTGATCAACCTTATTTTTCGTATTTAGATTTAAAAGAAAATTTTTTCTAAAATTATTTGGGGAGGGGGGGGGGAGTTAGTCGACCCCACTATCTTAATTTTAGTGACCCAACCCCCAAGAAAATAGTTAAAAACCTTCCCGGGACCTATAGGAAGCTACCCTGTAAAGGAGATCCCAATCAGTTCAGCGGTTAGCTAGATCCTTCGGTAAAAACAAACAGACAGACAGACATCGTTATACTTTGTATTATAGATTTAATATGGGTTATATATAAAGCATTGCTGTGCTAATTGTGTCATCCTTGTTTCATTATGTACTTTGTAGTTAAATATGGGTTATATGTAAAGCTTTGCTGTGCTACTTTTTTGGATGTTGTCAGCCTTGTTAATTCCTCTACTGGTGGTTGAACGTGGGTTATATGTTGAGTAAACATGTTTTTCTTATACAGAAATAAATCAGGGACAAAGGGATAAGTAACTGCGTTAAAATTGGGGATTAATGTTTAATAGTCTCTCCAATTCATATGCTTAAAAGATTACTTTACTTATAAGGCAATTGATACAAAGAAGAAATATCATTAGTGAAACTATTCTATTTTGTGATTTCCTCGGTTTCTATTTAAAATATAAAGCTGTAAATTTTGGTGAAGATTCCTATGGCTTCTGCGCATCTAGTCTATAAATATATTGTTTTGTCGTAGGGGGACAAAGTGTCTCAAAAATCAGCCATTTGATGTCATAAAAATGATGGAGATGAGAGGAGAACTGGGAAAGAAATTCATGAAAAAAGAGATGGATAATCCTTTATTTTGAGACACTTTGTCCCCCCTACGTTCTAGCGGTAATGCTATGAGTGGGGTGCTGCCACTTTTACCACTAGCAAAAATACATCCACTTTGTTTTTGACAAAAATTGGGTGTGTTTTTGTCAATTTCGATTTTAGCTGAATTTACATCTGTCATTACATTTGAATAGCGAGATTTCTTGATTTCTCATTTTCTTTTTCGGGATGCATTATGTATGTCCTAGGCAGGTTTTTATCTAGTTTGGGGGTTGCTGGGTTAATCCTGAAAAAAACTGGTTTTAATCTCATGATTGTACATTTTACGTTATAATACGATGCTAGACATAATTTTTCAGTATAGCTGAGAACCGGTTATAAGCCACTGGATATTAATCGGTTTCTATACAGGAATTGTTATTTCTCGCATCGTATTATAAAAAGCTTTCCGCGGATATAGAATGTACAATTATAAGATTAAAACCAGTTTTTTTAGCCGAAGGCATGGGCTAAAAAACTGGTTTTAATTTTATGATTGTACATTTTTATATTCGTAGAAAGCTGGATATAATACGATACTAGACATAGTTTTTTCGTACGGATGAGAACCGGTTCCTATCCACCGGATTCGAATAAATACGAGAAAAGTACCTAAAGTTTTTAAAGCAACAAATAAGAGATTTTATTGTATACAAATCTATAGAGACCAGTGTAATTTCCAGTCCAATGTCCACTCCCTCCCTGGTGTTTATGCTATATCTTTCAATTCAAACTTAATTATCAAAATTCTTATCCTAACATATCTACACAAGGATGACAACATCCATAAGAAGCAAAGATATCAAATAGACACATGACTATGTGTCAGCCAATTATAAGTCAGGGATCTAAAAGGATAGGACAATGGTCGATAAATTGATATACATCCCCAAAGATTATACACAAAATATCCCTTTTGTAGATTAGTGGTTGAAACGTTTGAACACTCAACTTAATAAACCAGCCAATCAAAATTAGATAAAAAGTCCCCAAAGTCAAGAGTTAACGAATAAGAAAACGTCAATATAAGACTTTGGGGACCAGTGTAATAAACAGTCCATTTTCCCCTCTCTCTCCCTGATTTTAAGTGGTCATAGCTTATTTTAAGGAGAGAGGATTCATTTGATTAACACGATCTCCCATTCGTCTTGATTGGTTGGTTAAAATAATCATGTTCCACACTTAACATCCCATAACTTTAATATACATTAAAGATAATTTTGTTTATCATTATTGGGGATGTCCTGTACATTAATTTATAATCCATTGCCTTATACCTTAAGATTCCTGAAATATATTAGGACAACATTTTTATGTTAATATAATAACAACTCATACTCTCTAAAATAATTGTTAATATTATAAAGTAATTATAGAGAAGCTGCGTTCATTTTTAATCTATTTGAAAGTTTGATTTCTGAGTCATATGCGCATCTAAAATTCAATTTGACCGGCCAACATATATATATGTCATGGTGTGCCTTCATTTCAGTACATGTAACCAGCGATTTTAATGGATAGGACAATTTACATTACCTCTGATTATAAACAAAATATCCCTTCTGTAGATTATAATTTATGGTTGAAAAGTTTGGACACAGCAAATTTAAAACCAACTAATCAAAATTCAATAAAAGTACCCAACGTTGTTATAAAACTTTGGGTGTCAGTATTATTTACAGTCCAATGAATGTATATGCATTACATTATCAAGGGATCGGAACTGTAGAACACAGTAATAGTGTCTGACTGATTATGACGTAACAAATAAAATTAGCCAATGAGAGGCCACTAAAAATTTTACCATTGGTCAATAACGGCCTCTCATTGGCTAATTTTTTTTGTT
>LS057993.1:0-10419 GCA_900241095.1 Acartia tonsa
ATGGACGTACGGACATTTTGGTAATGATTATAGAGTTGCTACGCTTTCTAAATCGTACCTAACTACTGAAGGAATCATCATGCAAAATTTGAAATCGATAGGACAATTCTAACATGTCTAAATTAACGAAAAAAGCTATCCGTTACGGACTTACGGACGGACCGACCCTAATTATAGAAAAGCTTCGCTTTTAAAAAGTAAAACAAAGTAAGTTATACATAGAGTTTACGCACGTTAATTAAAGATCTATTTTCTACATTATGCGGACCGACATTTGCAAAAGTAGAGAAACTTCGCTACAAAACAGTTAGTTTGTGTTTCATTAATATGCACCTTGATATTATCAAAGCATGTGACGAATTAATTTATCCAAACTAGAAAAAAATATTTTTGACAATAAATTTATCTTTGGAGAATAAAATTTAGAGGGAAGTAAGTTTGGCTATAGTCCCTTTCGTGGCGACGCCTCTCAAGGGGTGTTTCGTCGTATTTTACCTTAACTTTTCCCCTATTTCTAGACCCTGCGGGGGGCAATCACCTAACCCAACTTATAATAACCTAATCTAAAATATCCTATAAAAACTAATGTGAAAATATGACAATACGCATCTTAAAAGGCGTTGCCACAAAAGAGACTTTACCCGAAATATTTTGTAAATTAATTGTTTTAACAGCCTGATTTCAGGGAAAGAAAGAACAAGATAAAGTAAAAGAAAGAGAAAAAAAGAGAGAGAGAGAGAGAGAGAGAGAGAGATAAAGAGAGAAAGAGAGAGAGATAAATTGTTATATTATAGAGAATGGTGTAATTCCATTATACAAACAATAGGAATTGATTCCCCATTCAACAAACCATATTTCTGTTTCATTTATCATACTATTTTTAACATCAACATTTAAAAAATGAGCTAATCTTTAAAAATATTTTTATTTTAAAAGTTTATTACATTTTTTCCCACCTTGCATGAATTCAACATCGACAGAAAACACTTAGACAAATCTATCATCTTAGGGGGAGAAAGTCACTCATAAATCAGCCATGTGACGTCATAAAAATGAGGGATTATCCATATCTTTATTAGGGGTTTTCTTTCCCACTTCTCACCTCATCCTCCTATTTTGTTATGATGTCACGTGTCTGGTTTTTGGGTGATTTTTTCCTCCTACCTATCATGTTATAGTTGGATGCTTAGTATGTATTCGAAAACGAAAATAACTTTGAATCATCACAGGATTAAAAGTTTTAATTCCTAATCCGTACAACGGTTAGCCAGATCTTACTTGACAAACAAACTGTCCATACTATGATATGAAATTTCATGATAAATGAAACAATTACTTTCCACTTGAGATTATTGTGTTTGACATCAGATTTTAAGCCTTTTCCATCGTTTTATAATTTAATACAGAAAATAGAGTATTTGTTATTTATTTCAAACTAGCGGCAACGCCCCTAGAGGCATCTTGGGACACTTGAAGGAGTTGGTAGAAGCCGTCAGTTTTTTATTCTAATTTTAAAGAGATACGGTTATAATCCTTTTTTTGTAAAAGAGAACCATGTCAGTTTAGCAGTCAGCGTTACAGACAAATAGACAAACAAACATCTTGTTACTTTATTATCAGGAAAACGTTATGAAAGTAAATAATATGTTAAAGATTTAAATTTGGGACAATATGTATCTTTTACTTATTGTTCTCTATTCTAAAAATCTTTTATCCAGCTCTTGAAAGAACTCTGCAAATGAATCATAATTGTATCTTGAAAGGAACCTACAAATTGCTAAAATTAAAAATTGATATGATTTGATACATTATGACTTTAAACATTTAATTATGTAGCAAAGCATTAAATCAGTATCTGTCTGTACGTCTGACGTTCTGTCATAAAACGTTTTGAAGAAAAATTAGATTTACCCTGGTTTTATTTAAGATATAATGTCAGAAATTTTCTTTAAAAAAATCGAATTAATGCTAGGGGTAAAAGTAGGAGTCATCCTTCGCCTGTAAGATAGGCTTGTGTATGCTCTTGAGACGATGCGAGAAAGTCACCTGTGACGTCATAAAATACGTCTAAAAAGGAAGAATGAGAGAAGTGGGAAAGGAAACCCTTAAAATAAGATGTTTTTATGACGTAACACGTGACATTTTTGGCTTTCTCGACGATGCTCCTACATAATATAATTCCCTAAATATAAATCTTGTTTTTTATGTCTGTGTTCTAACAGAAGAATAATATATATCTAATATATAGGAGAATACTGACAGTGCATTTAAGAGATCTCATTGGTTGAAACATTACACAGATCTTGGTACGCATTTTTTAAAATTTCGTTCGCATTACGAGCTTTAAATTATCGCATATTTGAGGATTAAGTTTTTCCTAGGTAAATTAATTCATATACAAATTTCTTCCCTCATATAATGTGAAGCATGTGATAAATGAGGCGCTTGACCATCTAAATATACTATGTCTATTATCTGGAACATCTGCAACACTTGTTGCTGTAGAATATAAAATTTTACACACATCAATTTACCATTAACAAGGAATACATCATTCATAAAAGCAAAGATGTTCGAATGATAACAAAAATAATGTGACAAATATTCTTGTGAAATCCTTATACATTTAGTCTAATTGTTATTCGAATCGATAATTTAGAAATAGAAAAAATATATGATTTATATAGTTTATTTACTGACCATTTTAAATTATTATTTATTGTTTCAGTGATCCTCATGCAACATACATTCTTTATAATTGATAAACCGTTTCTATCCTAATACATACACCTACGATAATTACTTTGCGGATACACCCTTAACGAAGAAAAGTTTCGCCTCTAAAAAGGTTGGGTAGTAAATGACCCCACAAGTGCTTTCAACAGTCTAAAAAATAATGTAGAATCACATTACATCTCAGACTAAATGTCACATTGATAATGTACTGTAATTATAATCTTTTATTGAAGTTAGAAATTGTTTCTTTTTCTATAAACTTGAGCCATATGGCACACATAATAAAATTTCAGTAAACAATTTCGTACAAGAAATATTTGAACCTTAAATATTTTTCCGTCTAACTTTGTAAAATAATTTTAGATTTTTAGTATCTTTAATATATCATAAATGTCTAAAATGATCATAAAATGTCATAGACCGATAACTCCTAAAATGTTTTTATGTATTTATTTTGATAAACAAAGCGTGGAACATTAAATTATTTTAAAATTCTTATTATGCTTTTCATTGGAGGCATAGACGTCCAAGCTTTTTTTTTGGGGGGGGGTAAAAAATTTTAATTCGTATTTGGGTAGGGTAAAATAGCGCGCGAAGCGCGCCGGAATTTTTTTTACCCCCCCCAAAATTTTTGGGGGGGAGGGGTAATTACCCCCCCTGAAATCTGTTGACAGGGGTAAATTTAGTTTACCCCCCCAAAATTTACCCCCGGGGTAAAATTTTTTTGGGGGGGGTGATTTTTTATCAGAGATTTATTATTTTGGGGGGTGTATTTACCCCCCCCAAAATTGTTTGAAAAATGAAAAAATTTTGGGGAGGAGTAATCGCCCCATTAACTCCCCCTTGGACGTCTATGATTAGAGGGTTAACTTTTTAGATAATAGTCTAACTAATCTCAGTATAAATATAATAATTATCTATGTCATTGCAACTAAACTTGAGTATCTCTATTCAAAGAATAATCTCTGTGTAAATATAATTATATTCTATAATAATTATCTCTGTCATTGCAACTAAACTTGAGTATCTCTATTCAAAGAATAATGTCTGTGTAGATATAATTATATTCTATAATAATTATCTCTGTAATTACAACTAAACTTGAGTATCTCTATTCAAATAATAATCTCTATGTAGATATAATTATATTCTATAATAATTATCTCTGTCATTGCAACTAAACTTGAGTATCTCTATTCAAAGAATAATCTCTGTGTAGATATAATTATATTCTATAATAATTATCTCTGTCATTGCAACTAAACTTGAGTATCTATATTCAAAGAATAATCTCTGTGTAGATATAATTATATTCTATAATAATTATCTCTGTCATTGTAACTAAACTTGAGTATCTCTATTCAAAGAATAATCTCTGTGTAGATATAATTATATTCTACAATAATTATCTCTGTCATTGCAACTAAACTTGAGTATCTCTATTCAAATAATAATCTCTGTGTAAATATAATTATATTTTATAATAATTATCTCTGTCATTGCAACTAAACTTAAGTATCTCTATTCAAAGAATAATCTCTGTGTATATATAATTATATTATATAATAATTATCTCTGTCATTGTAACTAAACTTGAGTATCTATATTTAAAGAATAATCTCTGTATAAATATAATTATATTATATAATAATTATCTCTGTCATTGTAACTAAACTTGAGTATCTCTATTCAAAAAATAATTTCTGTGGAGATATAATTATATTATATAATAATTATCTCTGTCATTGTAACTAAACTTGAGTATTTCTATTCAAAGAATAATCTCTCTGTAAATTAAATTTAGGATCCCTAGAGATTTCAAACACTGGAACAATCAAGAACCAGTGATAAATATTGATAAAAACAAATGCAATTTTTTTTTGTAAAATTAACATTAGAGGAAGGGGGGAAGGGGTTTAATCATTTACAAAAAAGTTGGGTGTTGGGAAGGGGCGTTCATACCCCAAAAAAAACTTTACCAAGTGCCAATGGCACTTTCTTTGGACGACCTCGGAATAGACTGATTTTTTCCTATTACAACATAATTTTTGCCAATATAAACTTTTTATTAACCAACCTTCGTTACGTGTCCTTTTTATTTAAATTATTTTGCAAATAAAATCTGCTAAAATTAAAATAAAAAATTCTTACCTAAATGCATTTTACTTATACATGTCACTGATAACAAAGGAGCAAAACGAAAGAGGGGTTAAATGTCCAAGGGAATATTTTTTTCACCAGCGCAACTGCTCTATCCTTTTTTTGTATTCAAATTATTATTTTTAAATGATTTTTATCTATATATATGCAATACTTGTAATATTAATGCAGTTCTTTTTTTATAGATTTGAAAAAACTTGCCACTTTAGTTTAACAGATTGTCTTCTACAACATTCTCTGTTTTGGAAAAAAATTCTTATTCAATTCACTGTTACATGAAAAATACAATAAATTTGAAGGCGTTAAATCATAAATTATAAAAAATAAACATTTGCACACCCATATCATGGATGTAGTTTCTTTTTTTCTAAATTTTTAGGTAATCTGTACACTAGAATACCTTGTTGTGTATAAGATCTCAGAAACACCAAGACAATTATTTAATAAGCCTCTCAGCTAAGTGGACCCTTAAAAACCCATCGAATGTAAAAAAAGTGAAAGGTGCTTTTTTTTAAATCCAAATTTATACAAATTGTTTTGTATCTGTACTTTAAGAACTCGCTAACCAAGGAAGCGTAAAATAGTGAGAGAATGTTAATTTTCTTTCGGCTATTGGGCTGTTTATCTTTTTTGCACAACACCGACCTCCTTCAAAACAGAGATCCTAGATGCAAAGGACGTAGCCACTAGTATCTGTTTAAGTTTTTTTTGGCAAACAAGTATTTTTATATCCCCAACTAGCGATCACTTGAATGTTGAAACCAATAAATATGTAAATCAATCTTTGTTACAAATTTAGCATAACAAGGACAATTTCATCAGCAGTTTTAAAACACCTTGGTAAACAATTTTGAGTAGCTTATATAATAATCAGGTAAATTGTCTGTACATCTGTCTGTAAGATAAATCAATTTAAGTCTAGATCGTTCAGAATAAAATTTTTACCGAGCAGAATATTACATTTACTGAATTTATAATGGACATTCTCTTTTTACTGTTTCACAGTTTACTCTTCTTTTAAATTTAAACACACCTACTTTGTTTTATCTGCACTTATAAGTATGAAAGACTGGTATAACTGGTATAAAGTAGGGAAGTGAATTATGTAGAAGCTGCGAGTGTAAAACTCCCCCAATAGATATTTTCTTTCAATATTTGAATTATAGGTTTCTCTACGAGCTTTTTACAAAAATAAAAATAAAGGATGGTTCCTAAAAATGTTTTTAGAAAATAAAGTGAATATAAGCTTATATATAAAATGCTTATCTATGTACATATTAGTTGTAAGGTTTTGATTTGATATTACTTAAAATTCAAACGTATTCATATAAAAGGACCTTTTCACAAAATTTTACACCACTAAAGCATCGAATTTTTGATCCATTGTCACATCCCAATATCCCAAGTAAATTTGTAATATGCTGTCCTTACTACCCACATTGAAGTAAAAGAATAGAGGGGACATGAACTATATGTCTCTCTGTCCACACAGCTGGGCCCCATGTCCATATTTTTTATTGATCTTTGAATGGCTTGAATCAGCTAATAGCGTCGGAAATATAGACTGAATAGATGAGAGAGCTATTTGCTAGCATACGAAAACGGTCTTCACCACTTGGGGCAGGTAGATGTCTGGTTTTTACATAAATACTTTAATTCTCCTGTACCAAAGCAAAAATAATTCTCCTTGATTTCTGATATCCTAATTTTAACAAGAGCTTGATTTTGAAACAGGTAAAGGGTACAAAATTATAAAACAGAAGGGACATTATATAAAAAGAAGAAGATTAAAAAATATAATGATCAGCGATTTAAAATTAGTTGGAAAGAGCTAGATGGAATTAGGTGTGAATGGATAGTTCAATGAATTATAATTAATTGAATATGAATTTAAAGTACAAAAACTGTATTTCTAGGCTAATTTTTATTGCAGAAAGCAAAGACTGTGATAAATTACCCCATAAATTCCTTGTTTAGGGTGAAAAAGGGTTGTAAATTTATACATTTTCTCTTGTTCCTGAGGGAGATGTCATTTTTGGAAATCCATTAAAAGTTTTGTCAAGTTTGTAAAATGAAATCAATAAAACTTGCAAAATGAAACCGTCTGTGTTATTGGGAGCGTAGCATTTCTACGATTTCCCCTTATCTGTCTGCCAATTTATGTCACTTTAGCTTCTACTAGCGGCTACGCCCCTAGAGGCCTCTAGTGGCACTTTAAATGTGTTTTTTATATTTAAAATGTGTCTATGTTGCGTTTGACGTTTATGTTTGTACTGAACTGTTTTTCTAAAATCAAGAAACGTAAAAAAAAAATCGATTTTTTGTGATTTCTCTTGGGAGGGTGGTTGAACCTTCCCCAAAATAGTTAAAAACCTTCCCGGGACCTATAAGAATATACCCTGTTAAGAAGAACCCGATCGGTTCAGCGGTTAGTGAGATCCTTTGGTAAAGACACACAGACAAACATCCTGTTACTTTAGTATTTAAGATTATTAACTTATTTAAATTTGTGGGGATGATATTTACTATAATTTTGTATTAAAACTATTAATATTGTTTTATGTTAAAAGCTTTAATCTAAATAAGACTAAAAAAGTTTTATAATCATAATCTTAATTGTAACTAATTTACCATTTTATAAATGATTACTATTTTTCCTATTGAAGTGAAATTGTTCTTGGTTTAAAGGGGTATAGTTTGGACAATTCATAAACAGAGAAGAGTTATGCTAAAATAATTTTGATATTTACTCTTAAAGTTTGGAGGAGGGGGCTTGACAGTTAAGGGTTAATTACTAACAAGTTAACAATAACATATTTGATAAAAAATATACATAAGCATTGGCAGATTGACCTCCATGAGAGGACTAAACTTTTCCATGTCTAATTTAAAATGTGTTTATTAAATTAGATATCAATGTCCATGAGAGTTCTGTTAGGGGAATGATTGGGTCATTGATTGGTCGCATTCTTGTAAAGGATATCACCCTCATTTCAGCTACTCTATAACTTTTATAGACGTCAAAATTACTGTTCTTTTATTTTGATATTTAGTTTCATTAAATATTAAAAATTTTATCTAATTTGTACAAAATAAGATTTCTAAAAAGTATTTAGAGATACATTTTAAGTCAAAACAATTGTTATCAGTTTAACACAAAGATAATTTATATTGATATTCAAATGCATGAATTGATAGATTTATAGGGAGATAGACAGATAATTTGATAAATATATGTATAGAAGGATAGAAATGAAAAAGTTGTAATCAGTTAGAGCAAAAGATCAATTAGATTTTACAAAGTTATACAAATTCCCTCGTTTCAGGGTTTTATAGACAGGTAGATTAATCATTAATTGTACGAGTGTAAAAAGGTACGTTCGAAAAGGACAGTTATAACAAACAAATTTGTGCTTATTCGAATACGCCAATCTATTTCAAAAGTTTATTGAAGATTCTTGTTTCAATGAGGTATAATTAGAAGGATAGCAACTCTATATACATTTAAACAATATTTTGAAACGATGAAAGAAACTTTTGATAATATAAAAAGGTAGAAAAGTCAAATAATTTCATCACACAACTATCCCTAAAAAGATGGCGGGCTGGGGGCTAAATGCCCAATTTATCCCATTATTTTATAATAAGATTAATCGCCTACAAAATATAACCTAACCTAGTAGACCTTAAGTAATCAACAAACAATCAAAGATAATTCAGAAATAGGGTGACGATTCACGGGGGAATCAGTCCTCCACAGAGTACTTTGAGTGTAAGCGTCAATTAATGTATCTACCTCTATAAATTACCATGACCATTACCGATCAGCCACGTCCCTAGCTGAGATCAGGTTTCAATTGAAATTTGACTAAAAGCTTTTTTCATTCAAAATACAACATTGAATTTGAGCCGGGAAAAGAAATACAATTCCTTCAACTTCTTGGGGAATTTTTATATTTAGTTATTTTTTACTAAAAGACTAAAGTATACATTTGTCAATCTCTTACGTTTAAAATTTAATTTTTGGTTTTCCAAAGTTCTATACTGGTTTTGCGTATTTCTTGATCTAAAAAAATCCAAAAAAAAACCAAAGGGATGAGTGGGACATTTGCCTTAAAATTACAATGGTACCTAACATTTTATGATTATATTCTGTTATACGTTAGCTCAAAACAGTTGAGTGTCCAAACATTTCATCTAATAGTTTTGATCTGCAGAAAGTTTAATTCTTTTTACCAACATTTGGGGCCTAGGAGAAGCTACATCGTACCATGGTTCAGCGGTTAGCGAGATTACTTTTACATAAGGTTAGATTAAGTTTAGGATATCAAAGGAGAAAAATAAACTGAATAAAGCACACAACAATAAATTTTCAGAAAATTTATTTATAGATTATTACATGTTCCCATTATTTTTATAATTTAATATATTAATTAAATATTAATCTAAAATCATAATTAAACTATTGTGATGCTATCATGAATATCTTAAAGTCTATTATAAAGATAATAAATCTAATATCACGAAATTATTATTAGAAAATTTTTGTATTATCTACTTAAGTTATGTAAATGAACAACAATATGTGTTATATGAAATATAATATACAGGGTGTCCCTCCTAAACTGTTTTTTTTTTTAAAACGTTTATTACTCCCTTAATATTTAAGATACCTTAGTAAAATAAAAAGTATTTGGCAGCCTACTACTGATCATTTTGTTGGGTAATGATGAAAAATCCACAAAATAAACAGGAAAAAATCTACGAGGTATTACATAAGAGATTCATTTTATTGACTTTAGACTAACCCACAAGAAAATATTTGCTTTGTGAACTTTAAGATTAGTTAGGGTCCAAACGGCTGGTCGCTCTGACTTTCTAAGCACAAAAAATAGAACAGGCTTGACATGGCATATCAGAAATTCTCAATATTCAAGAATCAAAAGTGTAATAGAAATGAACAGTATGTAAAAATGGCATAATATTGATCTTCTCTGTTAATTTTTCATGTTAGCTCGCATATCATTAAATGGTCAGTAGTAGGCTGCCAAATACTTTTTATTTTACTAATATAGCTCAAATATTAAGGGAGTAAAAAGCGTTAAAAAAAAAAAAAAACAGTTTACGAGGGACACCCTGTACAAATGAAAACAAGAATGGCAGCATCCTCAAGTTGTAAAGCAATGGTTCAATATGAAATATGAAACAATTTAGTAAATTATTAAAATAGACAAACGAATATGATTGTGTATGTAAAACTAGATGCAGGGGACTCATTAAAAAGGAAAATCCATCTATTTATAAAGCCATTGCAAAAAAACCACATTTTCACTGTATATTCTATAGCATTACCTACAGACCGATGAACAGAAAAACAAGGATGACAACATCCATAAAAGCGAAGCACTCAAACGATAGGACAAACGGACATGAACACTTATAAAGTGTCAGAACTGAATAATCAGAATATAAATGTATAAGAGTCGAAGCAAAATTGTAAGTAAATTTGTTGAAAAACTGCTT